>CAUYRH010027023.1:0-82635 GCA_963574655.1 Perodicticus potto
CCCCCACCCCCCCCCCCCCCCCCGCCCCCACCCCCCCCCCCCCGCCGCGCCCCCCCCGCGGGCCCCGCCCCCCCCCCCCCGCCGGCCGGGGCGCCGGCCCCGGGCCCCGCCCGGGCGCGGGCAGGTCATGGTGCTGGTGGGGAAAAAAGGGGTAATTAGAATAAAAGGAATGCAGGGTTATTGGAGGAGTAAACAGTTTCTTGAAAACCGCGCGATAAATAAGGTTAAAAATAAAAGAGGGATTATGTAAAATGAGGTAGAAGAGTCACTCTTACCCTGGGCAACAACAGTTTTAAAGGGAAGTCAGAGGTGGGAATAACAGGGTTAGAGGAGTGTGGGGGAGGGGAGGCGGTCAGCACATTGCCAGGCGGTCAGCTCTGAGGAAACTCGACGGGGCGGGTAGAACAAGAGGCAGGATAAATGCGCAAGAAAAAAATGTTTCTGATTGTATATGAAGCACATTCTGCCCTATGATTGCAACAATGTACACAATTATGATTGAATAAAATTATTTTTTTAAAAAAGGGTTTTATTCTGTTCATCATTATTTGCTTTTCCGCTAGTTTACAAGTGTTGCCCTTGGAAATTTATATGGTTATAAGCAGGAACCAGGAGTGAGGATGAGCTGAAGAACCAATAAATAGATCTGGTGGGAGAAGGCCTCTGCTGCAGTGGGAAAGTGTCGAATCCCAAGCTCAGAGGAAGGTTTCAATGTCAGTCAGAGGTAACAAAGTATAAAATGTCTGGGGCAGATAGAGACAAACATAAACAAAGTATGTTGGAGGCAGATTTGGAAGTCGACTTCTCTTTGGGACAAAAGAGAAGGTCCAGTTCCCTGGATCCCTATTTCTCTTGGGGCTCAGGATCTAAGACTCTGATTACACCTTTGCTAAATTTCAACAAAGGAGAATCATAGGGACTCTGCAACAGGATATTTTAGGTAATCAGAGAAAATTCTATGCTAGTTAGGCGCAGGCATGGCAAGAAAAGGTTTTCTTTTCTTTTTTTTTGTTTTAGACAGAGTCTCACTCTGTCCCCCTCAGTGGAGTACTATGGCATCACAGCAACCCCAAACTCTTGGACACAAGTGATCCTCTTGTCTCAGCCTCCTGAGTAGCTGGGACTGCAGGTATTCACCACAACGCCTGGCTACTTTTTTTTTTTTTTTTTAAAGAGATGGGGTCTCATTCCAGCTTAGGCTGGTCTCAAAATAGTGAGCTCAGATAATCCACCCGCCTTGGCCTCCTGGAGTGGTAGGATTACAGGCACGAGCCACCGTGGCTGGCCAAGAAAGCATTTTTGTATGCCTGAAAATTGTTACCAGATACACTGATTCTAACAACATGATTGACGATGAGCACCTGCGTTTTCCTTGTAGTGCTGGGGTCTGAGTAGCAGAGGTAAGTCATGTGGGTCCTGCCTGCAACCCAAACACAAATCTTAGAATTCAGGCCTTGAGTGAGCTTCCTTTAATTGGCAACATTTTGACCATGATTGTCACATATCCCTGCTAGGAGAATTACAGTATATCTCTGCATGACTCCAGCAGAAGTGCATGTGAAGTTTGCTCCTGTTTTCTCCTGGTCTTCACTTCATGCACCTTGTGTGCCCATTCCCTTTGCTGACTTTAATTTCTGTCCTTTCTCTGTAATAAACTGGTACCATGATTAAATCAGCTTTCACGAGTCCAGTGGGTTTTTCTAACAAATTATAGAGCATAAAGATAGCTTCAGGGACTCTTAAGCATCATGTCAGCATCATTTTGTACCTTTTAAAAGGCATCTGTCTTTTATAGCTTAATCGTTTTTTCATTTATTATCTAGGTCTAGGGACTGTATGAACATATAGCAGTAAGCTGATGTCTACACTCACAGAGCTTGGAAGAACTACAGAGGAAACAAATTAAGAGAAAACAAACAACCTCAGCCATGCTGAATGCTAAATAGTAAATACAAACAAATTCATGAGGAAACAGCCTGGGTGGGGGGCACTTTACATGGGATGGTCTTCATCGAGGGACGCACTTGGTGAAAGGACCCTTCAAAGATCTACATGGAAGAAGAGCAACTACTATAAAGGTCCTAAGGGTGGGGATAAATTTGGAATCTTTTTCTGAATACAGAAAAAAACAAATTGGAGAATAAATGAACAGAGAGATTGGTAAGAACTGAAATCTGAGTTTAGAAAATATAACATGTATATTCCAGGAATGTATTATTATTATTATTATTATTATTATTATTTTGCAGTTTTTGGCCAGGGCTGAGTTTGAACCTGCCACCTCCGGCATATGGGGCTGGCACTCTACCCCTTTGAGCCACAGGCACCACCCCAGGAATGTATTTTTTCAACATTCCCTATTGACATGGACAATTTCTGACATGGACATTTACTTGGTAAATGGAAATCTTTCACTTTATTTTGTATACTCATTGGTATCTTACTGTGGTGTTCTGGCTCAGTATAGTAGCTACTAATCATTGCTACATATTGATCAAAATGCCTTTCATTGTTACGTGAACTAAATAAAACATGGAGAGCAAAGTACATGTGAATGTTTTTCTTAATCTTTATGTTATCTACAGTAACAAAAATAGCATACAGTAGAATAGTTCTCCATAGAATTATAATAATAATTTTCAAAATCTCAATGGTAAACACTTCCTATCCAATTTAAAGCAATTAAGGGATATATAAATAGGATATAAGAAATCATCTAGAAGCTTTTCACATTGAATTACTGTCTTGTTTAAATACTTCTTGATATAGACACCCATTAATGACATTCCTCTTTCCTCGAGCACCTGTTCCTGATAAAAACAAGGGCTCTATTGATTTTCTGCAATTTATCTTCTCCCAGGATTTTTGTCTTGACAGTGTGAGAAGATTAATTGGAATTAATGGCATTTGCACAGCTAATTAAAGTCACTCTTCCTAAAGTCAAATCAATTCCTTTAATCAGAGGAGTGACAAAGCTTTGCTTACTTATTATAGTCTGCATGTAAATGTTCCCTGGATGAATTAGAATCTCTGCAAACATTAAGCATTGAATACACTAACTACTTGGGTTGGCCGGAAATTTCTCTGGTACTGTGATTTACAAAATGCTATTATGCCATTTATGTATACACCATGCATGTTTTTAATTAAATGAAACAAAACTTAAACATTTATTTAGATTACCTTTAAAATTCCTTACAGTGGTTGAGCTCCACATGCATAAATTCTCAAGATAATTCTTAGGCCAAGTTCCCATAATGGAGGGTGAAGCAGAGGGTCAGTAATTATTGGTCTACGCAGGCATCAAATTCATGTTCAGTTTGTATCGTCTGATTTTATCACATTCTGTCAATTCCTTTCTCCACATTGGCTATATATCCATAGGATGATTGTTTATCAAAGACAAATAATTCAGGCAAAAAGAATATGTATTTCTGTGAAAAAAATTTAGTCAGATACATCGAAATTTTTATCTGTGTTATTATTCACTGTCAGTGCAACAATGATGTAGCATTAAATGTTGGAGCAAAGAGATAGTACAGAGAATTCTCTTCATCATGTCAGAAATAAATTCTTGGTAAATTCTTCATCATGTCAGAAATAAATTCTTCAAAAGGGGGATATAGTGAATATGTTAAAATGGAAGCAGTTTACTACTTGGGACAAGCTAAAGACAATAATATTTACTCTGTGGTTGTGTAAATATCAAACATTCATCAAATGTGCATGGATATGTTTTTGTATTGGACACCTTTGGGGCATAGCTTAACACTGGTTTGACTTAGCCACTAAGCCCTGTCATGGCTGTGATGTTCTCTGAAGGCTTCAACCTCGTTAGCCCTAAGTACTTGATCTCATATACGGTGCCAAGAAAATGTTATGTACATTTTAAGAAAGGAAAAAGCTATTAAAATTGTAATACTCAAGTCACATTTGACTTTTGCAATTATAAGAGAAGCAAGGTACAATATACAAATAACAAATGTTATCAGTATATATTGAGTATTATAATTTCAATACAGTTTTTCCTTTCTTAAAATGTGTATATATTTTTGTACCCTTTGCATTTATGGGAAAGGGAAGCTCTTGTTCCCCTTTCAGAGTTTTCTGAGTCTGACAATGCACGTGTGTTTGTGCAAACCTAAAATTCAGGGGACTAATGGCTCATAGCAACACAAACGATGGGGGGTGGACATGGAGTGATAAATAAATCTGTAACACATTCTATAATCTTCTAAGAAGGGCCTGAGTAGAACAAACACTCGATTACTCCCAGATATAGGCATCTTGAGAACACCATTCTGTATTGACTTACTGTCCTTTCTTGCCCTTATCTGTTCAAATTTCTCCGTAGTGTAAAGCAGTGAAAATCTAGGAACTGAGTGAGCAAAATAATCCAAGGATTTAAAACCACACAGACTCACTGCTATGGTTTGAATGTATCCACTAAATTTTATGTGTTGGAAACATAATCCTCAAATTCATAGGTTGATATTTGGAAGTGGGGCCTTTGGGAGGTAATGAAGACCAGACAAGGCCTTCGTGAGTGAGCCTTCATGGTAGGAGGAAGAGAGACGTTGGCACACACACACGCTCTTTCTCATCATCTGATGCCCCCGTGTTATAATGCAGCAAGAAGACTCTTACCAAACGATAATTAGATGCCAGCACTAGGCTCTTGGACTTCTGAGGCTTCAAAACAACAATGATAATGTCTGGTATATTTTGTGCAGGCAACAGATAATGAACTAAAATAACCATAGAAATATATATATTTTTTTGTGGGGCAAGGGTGGAACAATGAAGGGTCATCCCCCAAACATTCATACATGGAAATCAATACATTGGCCTTTGAGAATTTATTCTCTTTATGCTTTCTCTTCTATCAATTTGGTAGCTATTCTAACAGTCTATTGATAATGGCAGTATTCCTGGTACATGTTTTAGATTGATTAATAATGATGAGAGATGCGTTGATCAACATGGAATCAGATGATCTACAGTTACTAAGCATCACTAAAATGTGGATATATTCTCTTTAAATATGTCTTATGGCACTTCTGAGATTGAAATTATTTTTATTACAAAGTAACCTATACATGTAATAAATACGTTTATACATAAAACATATAGTTAAGTGCCTAGCAAGTAGGTGTACATAATAAGCACTTAATTAACAAAACATTTAAGCCCAATTCAGTGTTATAAAATATTTGTAATAATTATGTCTTACTGTATTACTGTATGAACTCCCTTAGCTCAGTTCATTACACTCCAGCAATCCTGTTAGATTCACAAAATTTGTGATGCCTGGCTCTGATTTTACTTCTTCCAGCAGTTTGAAATGAGCAGAGATATAAACATTTCTTATCCTCTCTTATACATAAGAAGTCTGATATTTATTAAACCAAAGCCATTACTTTCTACACCAGGATGGTTAGGAAAAGGACTGTTTTTCCTTACTAAAGGAATCACTCTAAAATGTAAAATCTGAAATAGCAGATCAGAATTCTGTAGAAATTAGCAAAAAACTATTAATCCTCTTCTGAGTTCATTCTTTGGGTTTATTTTTCAGTATTGCAGATTTTTTTTCTTGTAAATTTAAGCTGTGAGAGGAATTTGTGAATGCTATTTTAGAAAAAGAAAGTTAGGAAAATAGCAAAACTAACTCCAAAATCCTTTTCGTAGACAATATTAGTGCAAACTATTAGTGAAAAAAAGAAATGACCAGAGATTGTTTTGGACTAATAGATGTGTAGTGGGTTGCCCGGTAAGACAGAACTTCAACTGTGTTCAACTGTCTAACTGCCTAAATATTTCTCAAGGCTTTGTAAAGCTGATTTCTATGGGTAATAGAAATGTCTAAATATTGGGAGGAAACATAAAAGTGTCTTCCCTTACTAATGTAAACAAATAACAAAGGAGTCAGCCATTGCATGGAAAATAAGAATGGCATGGTTTCCATCTTGTCCCCTCCCAAAGTTATGTTTATTTGAATTTTCATTATGATAATATTGAAAAGTGGAATCTTTGAGAGGTGATTAAGACATGAGGGCTCTACTCTCGTGGGTGGGATTGATGCCTTGTCAAGGGCATGTTTGAGCTTCTTTTTCCTTTTTTACTCTTCCACCTTCTGCTTTGTGAGGAAGCTGCAGAGGACACGTGCAGAAAACTGGCTCATTGATCTTGGACTTTCCAGCCTCCAGAACTGTGAGAAAGTAAATTCCTATTCTACATAAATTACTCATTCTTGGGTACATGGTCATAGGAGCACAAATTAAGTAAGACAAGGGCCTCTTAGTTTTTCCCCTGATGGTCAACAAAAGCTCCTCTCTTCATAACTTACATTTAAGGCTCAGTTTTAAACATGGTATGTAACATTTTGCTTAAGGGACCAGAGTAATTCTGTGAGAAAATTGATTGAGAAAACACATCCTTTCTGAACACAGATTCAAATATAGTAAATCTTGTTGAGATAAGCATTAGCTGGGGTTGGGAAATGAAAATGAGTCCTCTCAAGAATAATTTTCCATGACTCAACACGATTTGAGTCCAAGGACCACAGTGACAAAGGAGGGGAGGAGAAAATGCTGCAGGTGTCTTTAGGAGACAGATGTTAAAACATGTTGGGCTATAATAGAATCCTAGGATGTGGACATGTGAATGATTTCAAAGCTATTATTATATAAGTGATCCCTATAAAGTTAGAAATTTGCTCTTTTAACTGGAAAAACTATAGAAAATAGGCTTGCTCGCCCACAAACATGACTATGACCAAGGCAGGAATTTACATTCATACCTGTGGTAGCAGCAGGCATAGAGACTTGGTCTGGTCACATTTTCATCCACAGCCCTTTTCTTATTGGAGAAACTGTTTTCCCAAGGGAGACAGCCTATTAACACTGAAAATGCTTCTTCACTGTACAGTCAGAGAGTGCAGTATGGTAGAGGCAACAGAATTGTATAGTGAGGCAATAGAATTGGATTGTGGTTAGAGAAAAGGATCTTTGCAAAAGCACTTAGACTCCTTTGACTGAGGAATTTCATTGAGCATTACACTGAAATAGTATCACCATTTTTGACAACTTCCTGAAGCCTAAGCAAAAAGATTTGAATATAATGATGCCCTCCCTCTTTATTTTATTACTTTATTATAGTAATAATATTACTATATTATTTCATCACTCCAGACATCGGGCATCTCTAAACTCAAGAATATTTAATGCCCACACACAGAATGTTGATCCTGGCTAAAGAGAACTTATGAGGATGTCTTGTCCTGGATTGTAGACCCATTGTATGGTCAGTTATGCCTTGGTGTAATTCTGCCTCTTCTCAGGTTAAGATGGGGAATCCAGACACAGGAATACCCTTTTCTATTGATTCCAGCCTGTAACTCGGAAGGGCTGCTAAGGTTTGAAGCAAGTCCCTTGATCAATAGTTAGTGTTTCCATTAACACAAGACATATTGTATGTCTAGAGGTGAATTATTTCAGGAACGATAATGGCTAACCAATAGTCATATATTTTATTAGCATACACTGTTGTTTGATTTCACATTTGAGAAGGTGCCTCAGATGGCAGTTTCAGCTAAATATAGCTAACGGCTGAGTAGCCCATAGGCTGGGCACTTAGATTCTGCCAAATTTGGTTATTAAAATAAAGGTATTATTTCAAAAAGTACTGAAAAAAAAACTGATATTCTTATTGAGTAAGGAAACAAGTAAGGTCTTATAAAGGGAAATGAAGATAGAAACCCCTTCCTCAGGCTGGAAGACAATAATCAAAAGGGAGGCTAAAGCTAAAAGAATGTCTCAAGCCACAGTGCAGGAAGCCACATGGCATTATCAGGGTAATTCAGCAAACCTGGGTTGAGTGCTGCTGGACATGGAAGTATTAAGGTGCCAGGCAGGAGCTGGGAATAGTAAGATAAATTATTAATGACTTGACCCTTCAAGAATTCATAACTTGAAGAAGAGACATGCTATAAATCATTTTGTTTATTCTTTATATTTATATTGCTACAATAGAGATATGACTTCCAGTTTTGGTAACACTTTTTAAATGTGCAACTACCTTATCTGTCATGTCAGTTATTTTTTAAAATATTCATATGGGTATAAAAACATCCAAAGGAAAAAAATTACCACTCAATGTTTGTAACATGATTGGCATAAGCATATATGGCTATAAATGGTAACATATGTATACTATGGAGCGCTATTTCATCATAAAAAAGATGGAGATTTTTTATCTTTTGTAACAAGCTGGGTAGATTACGAAAACATTCTCCTAAGCAAAGTATCACAAGAATGGAAGAAGAATTATCACATGTACTCTATTAAATTGAAACTAGTAGATTAACAACTATGTGCTCATATGAGAGAAAAATTAAATTCATGTAGAGGGGAGAAGGGAAGCATTTGGGCAAGTTCTACCCCAGGATACATTGCCCGAGGTATGTGGCATCTTTCCTGAGTGAAAGACACAACTGCAACTCAGAGTCTAATTTTGCAAAAGCAAACTATGTAATTTAATCATATATGCCCTCATTTTAATCTGAAATTAAAAGAAAAATAAAATTTATTACAAAATACTTAACAGGAAAAAAGAAAAAATTTTAAAAGTGAATTTAACATATTTAAAAAATAAAATATATAGGTTTAGGTGTCAAATGAAACACACTTAATCCCAATGAGAATTATTTCTTTTTATCTTTAATAATGCATAGTCAAAATTGCAGAATTCTTAATGAAATAGTTTGTGAATTGTCACAAAGCAAATATATCCATATAATGACACCCAGATTTTCACAGTATCTGAGAAGCTGTTCCTGTTTCTCTGTCAAATCTCTGCTTCCTACAGCCTCTCTAAAAGAAAACTCTATCCTAAATATTTAGAATGGAGATGAATTTGGCTTGATTTTTAAAAATTGTTTGCATATATAAAATATGTTTTATATATAATCATGTGATATATATCCTATTATATCTGGTTTCATTTACTAAAATGTGTTTGTGATTCATCCATACTTTTGTATGTATTTATATATGGTTTGTTTAATTTTATTGCTTAGGGTATATTGCTATATTAAAATATCAGAATTAATTTGTAGAGTCTATTATTGATGGACATTAATGTTGCTGTCAGCTGATTATTACAAGTAATGTTGTAAAAATATTTACATATGTTATCTATCTGTTGGAAGGTGGATAGCCTCACCTCTATACCACAAATACTACACTGTTACATATCATTTCCTTCACATATGCCCCCAAAAAGGATTTTGTCTAAAGTTTATTCTGCATAGGGTTTCATAGCAGACAAAGTCAAAGACTTTTCCAAGTGTTTGCACCAATTTATATCTCCACTAGCAATGTATGAAAATTTTCATTGCCTATAACGTTGTAAGTCATTGTCTTAGACTATTCTGACTGCTATAACAAAGTATCATAAACAGGGTGGTTTATAAGGGACCAGAAATATATTTGTAACAGTTTCAGAGGCTGGGTGATCCAAGATCAAAATTCAGTGTCTGGTGAAGGCCCGATTACGGGTTCATAGACCTCCCTCCATCTGCTGTGTCCTCACATGGCAGAAAAGAGACAAATGAGCTCTAGGGGCCCCTTTCATAGGGTCACTAATTGATTCATGGGAACGCTGCTCTCATGAGCTAAAAACTCTTAAATACTCTACCTTCAGATACCATCACCTTGGGGGTAAGGATTTAACATATATTTGGGGGGTACGCCAAACATTCAGAACATAGCAATCATTTTGTGATTTTTTTCCTTACATTTTCTTGATTCTTAGTAAGTCTGAGAAAATTGTTAAATATTTATTGAAAGTATAGACATTTTATTTGCTAGTGTATTTGGCTTGTCTCTGATACTTTACCATGTTTTTTATTGGCTGTCTATTATTTGTTGATTTGTAGTTCTCTATATGTTTGGATATGAGCTATTTTTATTTGTGTTGAAAATTTTTTTCTAATTCTACAGTTTATATTTTCTCCCTCTTAATTGTCATTTACTTAATAGAAGATTGTATTATTAATGTGTTCCATTTTACATTTTTTAAAAAATTTGAGCAGCACTTGTGGCTCTAGGAGTAGGGTGCTGGCCCCACATGCCAGAGGTGGAGGGTTCAAACCCGGACCTGGCCAAAAACGGCAAAAAAAAAAAAATTAAGTACTAGCTTGGCACCAGCCACATACATGGAGGCTAACTGGTTCAAACCCGGCCTGGGGCCAGCTAAACAACAATGATGACAACCTCTACAAAAAAATAGCCGGGCATTTTGGAGGGCACCTGCTAGTCTCAGCTACTTGGGAGGCTGAAGCTAGAGAATTGCTAAGCCTAAGATTTGGAGGTTGCTGTGAGCTGTGATGCCACAAAATTCTACTGAGGGTGGCACAGTGAGACTCTGTCTCAAAAAAAAAAAAAGAAAGAAAGAAAGAAAAATTATGCACTACCCACATGTTACAAGATGAAAGATATCAAGGAAGGTTTGAGACAGAGTTCAGGAAGGGAGACTGGCAAGAATAAGATAGATATCAAGTAAAAATTGTGGCTTTACTCTTCAGTTATTCAGAAATAGAGATCTAGGAAAAACTGTAATTACAGTGAGAACGCGCAAGTTCACAGACTCAGAAAATCAGGCAATAGCTGTCAGTATCATGGTGCTTCTCCTCAAGGACCTGATTTCTAAGGGGAAAAGGAAAGAATGTTTTTGGTTATATTAAGCCATTGTGCTCCCTATAAATGAGCAAAGACTCAGGGGCTCAGAGGTCTACACTAGTCAGCTACCACATTTTGACTAAGAAGAATTCTGAAAGCCTAGTGAATTGAATATGAGAACTGATGATGCCTGAGTACTTTTTGCAATGAAACATGACTTTCCAGTGAAAAGGAACTGGAAGGAGCTTTCATGTGGAATGAAAAGATAAGGGAAATTGAGAAATGAGATTCGCAAAAGTTAGGAAAGGCAAAGGTAGCAAAGGCCTTGTGTGATACTCAGTCCATTCCCTCTTGCTTCCTTCGTCATAATTATGCCTGAATTCCCTCCTGCCCACCATGCTAGAGGTATCACCCCAGACCAAATGGAACCCGAGGCCGGTTTGGGGAGGATCATTTACCCCTGATGAAATAAACTTACTCAAAACAGCAAAGTCAAAATAAATTACCAAATATACAACCTGATCTTAAGATTATATACATGTATTTTGATATTTATGAAAAATCATGATTTACTTACGAAGCTCTACTTTCCTAAATAAGAATTCTTTATTCCCTGCCATGTTTCTTCTAATAACCAGGCTAAATGTGTTATCATTTATTGCTATTACTTTCTGTCAATTTTTGGTAAGAATTCTTCATTCTTTTCTCAGCTCATAAGCCAGAAAGCCTATATGTATGTACAACTGCTAACCAAATACTTCTGTATTTCTAGTGTGCTTCTACGTGAGACAGGAAGGATTTTTCCCAGCCTCTTGGTAATCTGAGGATGTATGAAGGAATGTTTTACCAAATCTTCCTTTACCAGAAACAATGCTCAAGAAACAAACATCCAAAAGCCTTCTAAAGCCATCTGAGTACACCACCTTCTTTACATTAATTCCTTCAAACCAATCCTGTGGTTTTTTACCACCTGTTTACTTTTGCAATTCTAAGTGATGCTTTATTGAAAAATATAATCCCTAAAATGAAGGCAGAAATGGTTTCAAAAATAGTGGCTCCAATAGCAGTTTGGCAGAGCCTAAGGCTGTATTTCCTAATGTGGAGAAACTAGAGACATAATTTCCCTCTTTTTAGTGACCAAGTCGACACAGATTAGTGATAAGGAAATATTACAGCAGGGAAATCAGGCCCTAGTTAGTAATCTTCATTGGAATCAGCAAACATTAAAGCAAATGGGAATAAACAAACAATAGTACAACCTACTTGAGTGAGGTGGTGTCTACGGCAATCACAAAAAAGTAAATGGAAATGAGGTACGAAATAATGAAATCAAAATACGTGATGGAGACTTTTGAGAAAGCAAAGTGATTCTTAACCCAGAAGTCTAATATTGTTGACCAAAACTGCCATTCTGAAACAGCTTGTACTGAGACATAGGATTTTTTTTCTTGTTTTCATCATTTGTATATGCCATAAAGTGTTTACAAGAAAATAGAAACACTTTATTTTCCTGGTAAGTAATTTTATCACATATGTGCGTTTCCTGGATTATATTTCCACAAAGGTATAAACAGACTCAGTGGTTGAATTTATATTTCTTTTCTTTGGAAACTAGACACAGTTGGTTTGGCAAGATAGTTTTTAAAAAATTTTTTTTGATAACTCATTATATATTTCCTTTCCTCAATTATCTTGATTGAGTCTTCCCTATATCCTTTTTTAAACAAGTGCAGTTCTCAATATTCTCCCAATGAAAACATTGGTCTTCTTGGACGATGCCTCCTGCCAGTTCCTCTTGGAATCCCCTCACTAAGAACCCAACAGGTGATATTTCTATCTGTGTGCGTATTTCTCTCAGAAATCAGTTTCCCACACATAATCGCATAATCATGGATCACATCCGTTGTTTCAACTGAAGCAAGTACATTGCTGTTATGAAGCCTTTAGCATTTCACATCATTCTTTGTAGCTCTTATGTTTCAATATAAATTCACATTTAATTTGTTTTCCATTAACACTCCTTGGAATTATTCAGTAATAATGTTTTCTGTCTTCTCTGCTCATTTCCTATCTATTACTATTTATGCATCCCTGGAGATATTAGTTTGCATTATTCCCAGCAGAATTACATTTTGTTATGTGGGGCTCAGAGATGAATTTCTCTCAATTACAGGGTTTTTTTCGTCAGTTTTGGGTTTAATATTGTTTGAAAATATCATATGCATGGCATGTATTCTCTCCTACAGATCCTGCTTGTACTATGACACCAGACCAAAAGCAGTGCAACCCGGCTATCTCCAGAGGTGTCCTGGGCATGTGACCTTTGACTTCTTATCACCTTTGTTTTTACTAAATGTATTAGAAAAATTGGTTTCTGCTTTAATGCTACGGGAACAAATATTGAACAAAAAGTGGTAGATGAAAAGATAAATGTTGCTAATGTTTATAACTTTTCTTATCCTCATTTCTGTAAATAGGTAAATTGAGCTTTGGAGAGATTCAGTGACATCTCAAAGGTCACACAGCCAAGAAGTGGAAGACATAAATCTGTTTTTATAATTCAATATGCCTTGTTCTTTCATTTTGCTGTATATTATTCTTATATATTTGTGCAAATTTAAAATATACCCACAACTTAATAGTACTCCTCACCCTCCAATATTGAAAAATGATAAGAATCAATAACAATCAAAAATAATAAGAATCCAACCTAGAATTGCCATTGTTTTCATCGTTTTTGGAATCCTCTTTCTAAAAAAGAAAAAAAGCAAACATGGGTCCACAGGCGGTCCTTTTCCAGAGGTGCATTTACCTCTGAATCCACTCCTCTCTTCTTGCTGTGTTTTCTTCTCTCCCAGATTTAAATTTAAAAAGTTATTTACAATCAGTGCACTGCAGTGATCTACCTAATGATCTCACTAATGATATGAATAGTTTTATGAATAAGACAATATTTGATGGTTCATTTATTATATCAATCATCAACAGCAAAGATACTGCTTCGTATTGTTGACTATGAATATAAATTGATATGAACAAGAAATTTATTATAACAATTATGAAATTCAATTTCATTCATCTACCTTTTAAAATTACCATATGTGTTCTGTAGTGATTATAAAGGCAACTCTTCAGGTGAAACTTTCATTTATTGAATGGTTGCTAAGGTTTTGGAATTCAGTGGCTGTCGCCAAGTGTAAAAAGCCTGCATTATTTTTTTCTGGTACTTTGTGATATATATGCTAGTTTGGAGTAAATAGTAAAGAATATAGTTTACAATAGTGTACCTTATGGAAAACTTTCTCTATATTTGGAAAATAAAACCCGATATTTTCGCATTTATTAGGGCAAGAACAGCTTGCAAGAAATAAGCACCCATTCTCCAAAAAGAGAAATAGCACAGATTATGATCATGAACTAGAATTAGATTATGTTAACATCTGGGCAAATGCCAGCCTCTGATTATCGACATCAAATTCTTTTTCGTTTCCTTGTGATCACTCTCATTTTTAACCAATTTAAAACTCAATTTTGTAATTTACCAAAGTAGACAAGCATGAAATGGATTTTTTTCATATTAAAGAAAGATTCTCAGTGAATAACAATTTTGAGAGATGATATCTCTTCTCTATATTTGTCTTAACTTCTTCACTATGTGGCCTATCTCTTGTGACAAATATGAGTATATCTCCTGCTGTTTCCAGGCTTGTAGCTGTATGTTTTGTCAGCTGCTTCAAGTTAAATAGGAACATGGGACTGACCTCTGCCAATGAAAAAATAGGTGTATGTTCACTTCCAAATAAAAATCATCTTCACACAATTCTACTTTGTTTTACCTTCTATAGTGACCCTAGAAGCCAAATGTGATAGATAGTGGGTCATAAGTTAGAAGTAGGCAGGGCCCCTCTCTCCATTCCTCCCAGAACATATATGAACGCATGTGCGTGTGCTCACACACACAGAGTCACACACAATATTGGACTGTGATGTGAGTGGACAATAATGCTTCTACCTCCAGACACTAAAATTTCAGGTTTTAAGCTGAATCATTTTGCCAATGATTCTGCTCTGAATAATAGAATTATTTTAGGTGCAGAGTAAGTATGGATAGTGCTTAAGAGCATAGGATTTGTATAAGATATATCTGAATCCACAGCCTTCTTTCCTTTTCTGATTATGTGACAAATCATTTAATTTCTCTAAGTTTCAAATCTTTCATCTGTAAAATGAGTATGGTAATAGCTACTTAATAAGTTTGTTTTAATTATTGAATAATTACATATTTATTTCTATATATGTAATTATATATACTTACATGAAAAGAGTTCCAAAATCACTTTGAAGGATGGACTTGGTGTTGGCATTGGTGCATAGCTTCCCAAGGGGAGTACTTCTAAGCTATAGTGATATTCAACAATGAGGTATGCAGCACTTTTTCTGATAAGTTCACAAAGTTAATTGTCAGGTCTGGTATATTTCACTGATAAGCTCCTGGTCTCTTTCCTGGTCATTCAAGGCCACCCTCATCTCTCCTCGGCCTCACAGTGGCTTTCAGACGAGTATGTAGGAGCCTGTGTTCTTTTCTACTGCTCCTGGGATAATCCCATTTCTCTTGGTGCTCTTTTTTCTAACAACAACAAGAAGAAAAAATTAACTTCTGTCATGTTACAAAAAATAAATTAGAGGAAATTTTAAATAGGTACAATTATCATAGGGATAATTGCTTTTCTTAAAGCCCCGAATGATTTCATATCCTACAATTAGAGTCAAGAAGACTCTGGTGGGTGTTGCTTGAGAAAAACAGCAATCCTTTCATTCTTTGAATGTCTCTTTCCTAGAGGACAAGCTCAAGGATTTGTACATAGGAAGAAAATAATTTCCATAATTTGCCGGGACTACAAATTCAGATCCTTTCATTTTGCCACTGTTGAGGTTGCACCATTCAATGAAAAACCTTAACTTGACCTTTTTAAAGTTGTTGAGAGTAAATCCAGAGGCGGGAACCTGGGTATATGAGAAAAACGAGTAGTACATCATGCCTAGACCTTACTGCAATGGAGAATAAGCCAGAAAAGAGGGAGGAGTGCTGTGCAGCCAAGAGGAAATTGGTAATAGATATGACATATCATATGCTTTGTTTTAAAGACTCTAAACAACTTTAACAGGGAGATTTGAGCTCAGACTTGATAGAAAAATTACTTTCAATCTATTTAGACACTTATTTAAAGATCAAAGATCATAAGAAAGTCTTAGAAATTTCGTTCATTCCCTCAACTTACTTAAGAAAAAATTTAAAGGCTTGGCAAGCTTGGTGCTTACCAGCCACTTAGTGGCAGAGCCTGGCCTAGAATATACCCCCCGGATCCCAGACCTGTGCTCATTCTATTTTAAACCAATTCTTTCCCTTCTTACGTATCTGAGTTTTCAATTTGTGCCATTTTCTTTTCAAAACAGCCACATTTACATTAAACTGTGTTATTTGTCTGATTTTTCATAATTTTAGTCAAATGGAAAAAAAAGTAATGGTGCAAATATTAAAATAGCATACTGTAGAATATACATCTAATGAATAAAAACAGTCTATTCTTCACAACCTATTAAGTTTGTTTGATGTTTAATGATCTCAGTGTGTCCTAATCTGGCTATCTTCAAAATGGCCTAAATTAGAAAACCATGTTCCAGCACTAATTAGGATGTAGTGTAGCTGATAATTATGTTCACTTTTATACTTTTGCTTTTATAAACTCATTCCTTTCAAATTTAACACTTTACATTTTATTTCATTTGTTTTTCTCTGTTTTTCACAGTTAACCCATAACTTACTAATTATTTATTACTTCTTAAATAACTAGAACTCCTGAACAGACAACGTCTTTAATTCAATCTACATAAAAGTTGTCCAATCGATAAAAATTCCAAAGCATTGTAGCTACTATCTTTTAAAAATGTCTATGCCTCCAGTGTAGGAAATAGAGTCCATTGTTCAGTTGGCAAATTTTTCTTACCTTTAAGACAGTAGTTGAAGTGTTTTCCTGGGAATTAAAATCATTTTCAAGAATTGACACTTGTAAACACAATAAAGACAATTATAACATTTGAAACTATCAATATTTAAAATATTTTTCTGAATATCTCTATAAGTTCATGCTTAATGTGATTAATAGATTAAATATTTTATTAGTATTCAGATCACACTGTATTCAGATTTATGCTGTTTATATCTAAAATTTTTAAGTTTGTGTATGATCAAGAATTTGACATTAGCAGTAAGTAGATACAGATAGAAATATTCTACATAACAGAAACAATTCTAAGTCGCCCCTGTATGATCAAGATAGTATATATCTTATATTTTACCTATGTAGGAAGCCAATCAGTGTATTCTCAATTAGAAGCTATTAATATTATCTAGCTCCACATTGTGGCCTGCCCAAAAAAGTAAACCTAAATGCAAATCTATTAGGATTTTCCTAGTATTTAGGACATTTGTAGTAGTTTTTAAAAATTATTCTTCTTCCCTTTTTAGCTATTAGTGAGGACATCTGGCTTCTTTGGGTTTTTTTTGCCTGAGTAATCTTTTTCTTGCCCCGCTTTTTTCTTTTTTGTTATCCTGGGTTGAGTGCCTTGGCATCATAACTCACAGCAACCTCAAACTTTTGGGCTCCAGTGATCTTCTTGCCTTAGCCTCCCAAGTAGCTGGGACAACAGGTGCCTGCCACAATGCCCAGCAATCTTTTTTAAGAGATGGAATCTCTTTCTTGCTCAGGTTGGTCCCGAACTCCTGAGCTCAAGCAGTCTACCCACCTCAGCCTCCCAGAGTGCCAGGATTACAGGCGTGAGCCACTCGTCTGGCCTTTTACCCCCTTTTTAGTATCTCCTCTTTGTTACTGCATTGATCAGGGTTCTCTAGAGAAACAAGATGTAGTCTTTGTCTGCTTTGTGTTTCTGTAATAGAATACCACAAATGAAGAGAAATTTATTGGATCATAGTTCTGGACACTGGAAAGTGCAATGACAAGAGGCCAACATCTGGCTATTGCCTTCTTGTGGCATCATCGCATGGTGGAAGGCAGAAAGGCAAGGGAGTTGGCGAACTCACCCATTGATAACAAAGGACGTTCTGTCTTTGGAAGTAATGTACCTACACCCATGATAGTGGTATTTATTAATCAATTAGTGAAAACCTTAAACATGTCTTAACAGCCTGACCTCTCAATACATCTTAATATTATTACAATGAGAAATAAATTTCAACGTTAGTTTTGGAAGGGACATTCAGAGAGAAAGGACGGAATATTTATTATAGGGATTCTGATTCAATTTTGGAGGTCAAGTGGAGGCCATAAGAAAGCCAGAGAACATGGAAAGCCAGTGGTGTAATCAGTCCAAGTGTGAAACAGAGTGATCATCTTTACTCAGTGTACCAATTTAAATGCCAATCTTGGCCAGGCAAGATGGCTCATGCCTGTAATCCTAGATCTCTGTGAGGATGAAACTTGAGGCCAAGAGTCCAAGACCAGCCTGAGAAACAGTGAAACACCTTCTTGATTTAAAAAAAAAAAAAAAGAAAAATTAGCCCAGAATGCTAGTACAGGTCTGCAGTCCTAGCTTTGGGAGGCTGAGGCAGGAGGCTCATTTTAGCTCAGTAGTTGGAGGTTTCAGTGAGCTATGATGGTACCACTGTACTCCAGCCCAGGCTACAGAGCAAGTACCTGACAAAAAACAACAACAAAAAAAACTTTCTAATCTCTTTCAGAAAATACCTTCAAAGGCATATCTAGAAATAATATTTTATCAGCTCCGTGGGTATCCAAGTCCAGTTAATACACAAAATTAACCATCAAAGATAGGAAGGAGAAATTACTGACAGAAATGCAATTCATTCCTGTGCTGTAATCATAGGTTGTGTCAGTTTAAGAAAAAGTGTCATAAACTCATACTCAGCTCAATCTTTCACTCTCTTCCAAACTTGCTTTGATTGACTATGTGAGCTCAGGTCTTATCCACTACAGAGTCTACCAGTTGTTATTATACACTCGGGAATCAAATTCCTTGAGTTGTGGCTCAAGTTCTTATTTTGGGTAGACAGCCAGACGATCATAAGAATTCAAGATACCATTTGGGGTGTAGACTTTAGGAAGAAGTAGAGACTCAAATGTCTAGTGTAAAGCCATTAAACCCCCCTTTTAATAGAGTCCTGTATTAGGATAATGACAATTTAAAAAAATGTTTATTGTTAATTACTATGGGTATGGGTTAGTTGTCTAGATTCATAGAGTATACATGATGTTTTAATCCAGGTATGCAATGTGAATTCATCACATCAGGGTAATTGGGGTATACATTGCTTCAGGCATTTATCATTTATATTGGGTAGGAATTCCAATTCCACTATTTTAGTTATTTTAAAGTATATCCTAACTTATTGTTGATTACACCCACTTTGTTGTGCTACAAATATAATTATAATTTTATTTTTAAATAGTTTAGTATTTAACTTTCAAAATTGACTATTATTCATGGCATATATCACCACGGCCAACATCAGGGGAAACTTAAAAACTAATGGATAGTGTCGTATTTGTACAGAACTGGACTTCTCTTGATAATCTTCCACCTCAATCTAATGAGATTGTCTAAGTGAGTGTGTGGTGATGATTGGGAAGGGTGATAATAATTTAGAATCCAGTAGTGGGTAGTGGGCATGGCACTTATGCACAGATGGTTGACAAACAAAAAGGAGAGTTCTCTTCCATTAGTTTGTTTTCTAATTAGAATCATAAAATCCTAGTTGGCACAAAATTACAGGTTACTGTGACGGTTAGTTTTGTGTGTTAACTTGGCTAAGTTATAATGACCAGTTACACAATTAAACATTAATTCGGGTGCTGTGTTGATGGTATTTAGTAGATGTAGTTAACACTTACTTGTATTTGAGTAAACGAGATTATCCTTGATAATGTGAGTAGGCCTCATCCAATTTGCTGAAAGGCCTTAAGAGCAAGATTGTAGTTCCAACTTCTGCTTATGTCTAACACTCTGCAGCCTGCGGCCTTTTCTGCAGATTTTCAAATTGCATCTCCACAATTGCATAAGCCAATTCTTTAAACAAATCAACCAATTAATCCATCTATCTCTATGTATTTATCAATCTGTCTCTTTCTCTGTATCTCTATCTGTTCCATCCATCCAAATGTTTCTCTCCCTTTCTTTCCTTCCTTCCTTCCTTCCTTCCTTCCTTCCTTCCTTCCTCCCTCCCTCCCTCCCTCCCTTCCTTTCTTTCTTTCTTTTCTTTCTCTCTCTCTCTCTCATCATATATCTAGATATTCTTCTACTGGCTCACTTTCTTCTTGGAAATCCTGATTGATATAATTGTTGAGTCTGATTTTCCACCCAACTAAAAAATCTCTTTTATATGTCTGACAAAAGGCCCTACCTACATTTTTAGTATTTCCATTGGGAGAAAGTATCCTGCTTTTCGAGGTATCATGTCACATAATTGGACTGACTGCATTAATTCTGTATTCTGTATTTTAAGTTTCATATTAAGATGATTATTCCAGCTTAAGTATTCTATGATTTTTCAAGTTTACTTAAATATAATTTAGGTTTCTTCTTTGTTCATTGGATCCTGTGCTGTCCATCAGACAAAGTAGCACAACTCCTACTATGGGAGTCATTGTATTACAGTATGATATAAATACACTTTGTTCATAAGTTCTTTTTTTTTTTTTCTTTGCTGTTTTTGGCCAGGGCTGGGTTTGAACCTGCCACCTCCGGTATATGGGGCTGATGCCCTACTCCTTTGAGCTATAAGTGCTGCCCTGTTCATAGTTCTTTATAGATAAAAACTGTGAAGGACTATGGTATATTCATATGTTTACCATTTTCTTAGATACTCAAAATTATCACTTAATTTGATTTTAGTTTTGAGATATATGAAGCTTGCCTCATCAGTACTGTTAAAAGTTTGTTCTTTCTTCTCTCCAGTCCACTGACTATCAACTTGGCTTCAAGTAAGAGCACCTTTAACAAGCCCAGACTGTACTCCAAACCATTTAAATACAAATACAACTCTTTAGGATTGGGCTCAGATACGGGAATTTTTAAAGGGTTCCTCAGATGACTCTATTACTGCCTCAGTGTGAGCAAATGCTGTTCTAGAATAACATACCTCTTCCCCACAACACTGCTTTAAATTTTTAAAGACAATTATCTTGTCTGTCTCTTTTCCCAATGAGATACTGTACTTATAAGTCAGATGATTTTTATGGTTTCTATAGAACCTGTATCATATTTGATGTGATCTGAGATTCAGATTAAATGATGACAAGGTAGTTGACTAGAGGCCTCAGCCACCAGATCATCTCAGAAAAAAGGAAAAATTTAAAACAAACAAACAAACAAAACCCTCAGATGTAATTCTGAAGGAAAAGTGCCAGAATGTACTGGAGATTCTGTGGGAAGAAGTTGTGGAACAAAATAGGAAGGAATAATATTTTGGCAGAGATCAACTCCTGAGGAACTTGGAGCTCTGGAGAGAGGATAGATGGGGATGTTGTCTCTCTTCCTCTCACACTTTGCAGACTACAGGCTCCTGAGGGGCTGGAGAGCTTATCTACCCTAATAAGCCTAAAAACTGCTGCTACAGGTGAATTGGGGGCTGCTTGACAACAGAGGATTGGGCTACCAGGCCCCTTGGGATGGCCCCTGACACCACCACAGACCGGAGCTAAGGTAGCTGGCATCATACTAATTTTACACCCATTACGTGCCTTTGTCCTCCCCAGGGAGCTTCAATCCTTTAATTTTCTTGTCACTGGTCCCTTCACAAACATTTCCTAACTCCTGCTCAGACTTCAGTGGGTCTTGCAGTAAGTATGTGATCCTAGAGCTTAGATATGCTGGGCAGACTTCACTCAGGTGAGAGGAGCAAAGGGGACTAAAGTGCCAGCTCTTCTTCACCCCAACTTGTCTTCTCCCCTTCCTTCCTCCACACACTACTGCCAAGTATCAATTCCCATGTGAGTCAACATTGGTACCCCAAGGGATGTTTAAGCCAGGGTTATCAGAAGTGGCTACCTTGGTGAACCCATCACTCTTAAGACTCCACAGAGAGTGGAACTTATACCTTTCCTCTTAAAGACCCGCAGAAGTCCAAGAGGGGCTTGGACTGTGAGCTCCCTTCCCATTAGCACTCTCCAGTGCTGTTTGCCTAGTGCTTAAACAGAGCAGTCTATACCCTAAAGTAGAGGGATGTTAAGCCATCTGAGTACTTCACAGGCAAATTGGGACTACTAAGCTTCTCCCTGGCAGGATCAGGGATAGAACTTGGGGATCAGAAGAAAGGCCCACAGGCCAGATCTTATACCCTCAGGACTTGATCTTGTTGCTCAGGGGTATGGAGGAGAGATTTGTGAACTAATTTTGGCAGATAAGGGCGTCTGCGTGGGCAGAATGAAAAGGAGGGTGAAGTGTGAGTCTGAGCCCCAGCACCCTTGCAGACATACCTCCCACATAAAAAAGCCATGCCCGAGTAGGATCCAAGGCAGGGAAGCTCCCAGCCTGTGGTGTCCTTACTGGTAAGCTCAGCTAATTTGATGTACTGCTTGCAGTTAGATACCAGAGGAGATTATGGGGCAAGGGAAGAGGGAGGAGAGTGAAAGCCACTCCCAACAGCCAGACTGTGAGTCCCAGACTGCCCCTCCTCCATGAGAAGACTTCTTGGCTTGATGGGGATGCTTCATCAATTGGTCGAAGCAATATTATTAAAATACCCATATTGCCCCAAGAGATTTAAAAATTCAGTGAAATCCCCAGAAAATAACAGTGTTCACAGATCTAGAAAAAAATCCTAAGCTTCATTTGAAAACCACAAAAGAGCCTGAATAAAAATATGAAAGCATAACATTGTCCTATTTCAAACTATATTATAAGGCTATGGTAACCAAAACAACATGATAGACCAATGGACTAGAACAGAGAACTCAGATAGAAAACACACTGGTCTTTGACCAAGCAGACAACAACATACTTTGGGGAAAGGAAGCCCTATTCAATAAATGATGCTGGGAAAATTGGATAGTCACCTGAAGAAGAATGAAATAGGACTCCTATCTCTCACCATGTACAAAAATTAACCCAAGATGGATGAAAGACTTAAATGTAAGGCATGAAACATAAAAAGCCTAGAAGGGAATGTAGAAAAAACTAATCTAGACATCAGGCTAGACAAAGAATTTATGACTTAGACCCAAAAGGCAAATACAGTAACAACAAAGATAAATAAATAGGACTTTATTGAATTAACAAGCTTCTGGACAGCAAATGAAATAATCAACCGAATGAATAGACAACCTACAAAATGGAAGAAAGTATTTGTAAACCATACATTTAACAACAGATTAATTTCCACAATCTATTAAGAACTCAAACAAATTAGCAAGAACCAACCCTGTCAAAAAATGAGTAAAAGTTATGAACAGAAGATTTTTTGGAAGAAGATAGAAAAATGGGTAAGAAACATGAAAAATGCTCAAAGTCACTAACCTAATGGAAATGCAAATTAAAATTACAGTAAGATACCACCTTACCCCTATCAGACTGGCTATTATTAAACCATAAAAATACATATGCTGGCATGGATGCAAGGAGAAAGGAACACTTATACACTGTTGGTGGGACTACAAATTGATACAACCTTCATGGAAAACAGTATGGAGATTTCTCAAAGAAAGAAATGCAGATCTACCTTTTGATCCAACAATCTCACTGCTGGGTATGATGTCATTTTATTAAAATGACACCTGCCCAATTCACAACTACAAGGATGTTGAACCAACCGAAGTGCCCATCAATTAATGAGCAGATTAAAAAAATGTGGTATATGTATACTATGAAGTACTCAGCTATAAAAAGCAATGAAATTATGCTGTTTGTATCAACTTGGATGGAACTGGAGACCATTGTCCTATGTGAAATATCTCAGAAGACAGCTTCCTACCTGACACATTTTTGTATTAAAAAAAAACAACCATATGTTCTTACTTATAATTGGGAACTAACATGTACACACAGGCACAAAGCAATATAAAAGACATGCGAAACCAAGAAAGGCAAAGAGAGGGAAGGAGGTATGTGGCATAAATCTTATCTATTGGGTACAATGAATACTTTTCTTGTGACAGGCATACCAAAAGCCCTTACTTAAGCATTGCATAAGGTATCCATGTAACAAATATTTACATACCCTTAATTAATATTTAGGGTATTATATGAATTTATAAAATTGTCATAAAAATGACATGAATTTATGAATTCATGTCTTTGAATTCATATATGAATATGAATATGAATTTATGAAATTGTCATAAAAATATCAAAAATATTTATGTCTATTACATGTCAATTTTTTTAATAAAAGAAGCTTCACAAAATGTGACATTCTCAGCATTTAGCGTCTGTGAGCCTATAGATTATTATCTCCCCAAATGAGATTAGGAAATTATGAGATTATACTCTTTTTAATAGAATCAGAGTAGCTCCATTAACTACTTTTTCCTACGACTGACTTTAAATTTATTGCTCAGATGCCCCTTTTAAATTTTTTTCTCTTATAAATAACAGCCTAAGATTTTAGCAAAAATATAGGCTTTGAAATCTGACATGTCATGAATTGATTTCTGTTTCTATAAATCGGTAACTAATGGTCCATTTGGAGGAAGCAGTGTTAGCTGGGAGATATTTGTTTTTCACATTCATAAAGGGAAGTAATAATATCTTTAGGCGATAGTGACAATTATTTGTAAAGGATATGTAAGGGATATTGCATAGAATCTGGAACTTGGTAGGTGTTCATTAAGTTATATTCCTCATTATCGCATACATGGATTTAAGGTGGCCAAACTATCTTTCCTAAGTCTGTCTGGATGTCCTCTGGTCTGACAGCTCCCCCTGTCAAAGATGAGTACTAGTACTGAGTCAAGACAATGACAGAATGGTCACAGATACAAAGCAGTTTAATGCAAAACTTTTATCACATGAAAAAAAGAATGAAAGTAAAGAAGGAAGTTACACACAGCAAAAATATGTTCTAGAGAGAGATGAAGGGCTTAGTCTGTCTTAGGACAGACATGCTGGGTCCTTCTGGAGGAGGATGTTCCCTGGCTCTTGGCTTCCAGTGCCAAGAATGAACTCTGGTGCCTAGCTGATAATGGAGTGATTACAAATACCAAACAATCACAATCAACACATTTATTACAGGAAAAAAGCACACAAACTATAAGAGACAGAAGTCTCAAAGAGTGAGAGGGGTCCCTTTTTTATGAGTAAAGACTTTCCTCCCCAGTCTGAGTACACAGAGTCTCTTACAAAGTAAGCTACCTAATTTCCTCCCCCCCACCCCAGGATTGGATATTGCCTCTTGGTTTTGGGCTAATTATGACAGGTTGGGTTTACCTAAGACAACTTTTCAGTAGGCGTGCGTCTTCCCTTTAACCATCCTAAAAAAACCACAGTGGTTGAAATTAGCAATTTTACTTATATGATAATGACTCAATGAGCCCAGCTCAGTGTTAAGTCACTAGGGGCCCCACATTATTTGTTCCAACTGGGAAGCTTTCCCTAGCAAAACTTGATTCCTACCACCTTTCACCACAACCTTTAGTCTGTCTTATCAAGGAGAAAAGTTGGGGCTCCCAGGTTCTCCTCTCAGGCCCAGCCCCTCCCACCCTACCTGTCAAGGAGAAAAGGTGGAGGCCAAAGAGCACATCTGCCCTCAGGCAGAAAGAGAGAAGCTGGGAGCCCCTCCCCCTCCGGTACAGCAGCCCGGAAGGGTGGGGTGGGCAGTGCCCGCCACCTGGGGCTGCTGGAGCTGCTGCCCCGTTGAGGGGCTTGTGGCCGAGAGTCCCTCGGTTCTCAGGGAGTGGGCGACACCCAAGCCAGACACACTGCCCCTTGACCTCCAATGAAATATGCTACAACATTTTTATACCAACAACTGAAGTTTTAGTAAGTATCGATATTACTCAGTTTTGAAGGATAGAGAGGGTTAAAGAACATCCTCTACTCTGCAGAGCTCATTCAACACCCCTAGAGGTTTCAGACACAGAAACTGGACCCACACTCGACAGTGCTGGTAAATCCAGTGGAGAGTGTTTTCTCAGCCTGGGTATCCAACAAGGTGGGTACACAGTACTTGTGAGAATCGTTTGAGGTAGCTTGTGTGCAAAAGGAATTCTTACCACCCTGGTAAGAGTATAGTCATCTGGGGAGAACAACTAGTGACAGAAAGCAGGTCAGAATTCAAATGGCATCATCACAGCACCTGCCCTCCCCACACTCCTAGAATGTTTCAAGGTCAGTGTTCCTGGGAAACATCCAAACGAGTAACCTTTTACTCCATCCTGGATGGCCGCCAATCAAAGGAGCAATGCCAAGATTCTCCCTTAGTGCAAAAATCAGTCCCTCTACAGAAAAGGGTGACTCCTTCTAGCAACCCCCTCCCACATTCCAACCTTACTGATGAGAGGTAATAAAAGCCTCTTGAAACTGTGCAAATGAGCTGGCTCCTAGTCGAACTCCACTCTGCTCTTTTCTTTGTTAATAAAACGTTTCCAGTTCCTGGACTGGTCTCTTCTCCTTGTGGACCCTTCCTCCAACTTTACCCCTGTTCCCCTCAGATCTCACGTGGTTTCTTGCCTGCCACACTTTCAGATTAAAGGCAAAGTCTGCAACATTGCGCACCATGGGTTAAGGGAGTGTTAAGTAGACAGGAAAACCACATGATGCCAGAGTCAGCAGAAAGCAAAAGAAGGCGCAGGTCTCCTATTCCTTATTATCTGAGATGGAAGCTTGGTGGGGCTGGGGCTCTCTGCTAGACTCCCAAATTTGGGCCTATGTTCCAGAGGAGAGATTATTTCTGGTGAGTTTCACATTCTTTTGGGGGAGTTGGAGACTGTGAATGGAGTTTAGAACATTAAAAAAAAAATCAGCCATGTTTGGGGACATATCTCTTGATTCTGTCTCCTGTCTTCTGGAAAGAAGGACTTTAGGGCTACCTATTTATGGACATCGCCTGAAAAAAGCACTCAAGGTCCCGGGAAATATTCTTTAGGGGTTAAAAACCATTGTTTCTGTTGGAAATCTCAAAGAGAAAAGAAATAGATAAAAAACATTTGAAACTTTCTGAATGTCTAGAGTGAAACATTATTGTATCTCAAGGCATTGCCCTGCATAAATTGTAGCTATTACTGCTTTCCAGACACCACCACTCAGAGCAAGGATGGCTAAGGGGCATACTGTCTATTAGAGCATATAATAAAGAGGTTTATTTCTGAGCAACTACCTGCACACTTGCCATTTCATCAAGGTTCCAATGTCTTCCTTTACATATGTGTATTTGCAAATTGCTTTTTTTGGAAAAAATATAATTTCACAATCCAAGAATCCAATATTACATAAAAATTTCTGTATAGAGAAGTTCTGTTCCTGTCCTATATCCATTCACCATTAAAGATAACCATTTTTATATTTTTAGAGTTTATGAAGCTTCTAGTGTTTATTTAAGCCAAATGTATGCATATATTCTTATATATATTTTATTAAACAAAAAGAAATAGATATTGTATACAGTGTTTTGATAAGGTTTTTGGTGAACTGTGGTGCTGTTATAAGTGTGGTAGAAGGAGGGATTGAACTTGAGAGAGTTTTCCTCTTTGTTCCTGCTCCACTCTCTTGATTAATTCCTAGAGCAGGGGCCTCATTGTTTTTCCTTGACTCTCTAATTCTCTACCTTATACATCTTGGTACAACTGTGCACTCCTGTATCCCAGTGTCTAACACTACACTGGGAACAAAGAAGAAAGTTATACAAATAAATGTTGAATAAATGAAAAACACATAAACTACCTCAGGGCCTGAGACATAGAACCTTTGTATGGCATACCACAGTTCTCTACCAAAATATCTATCTCAACTGCAAATGAATGCACGTGTTCAAAATTTAAACTCCTCTCTGGGGTTAACATTTAGTGTGCCAGTAAAACGTATTTTTTTCTTGCAATGAGATAGTTTCAGGTGCTGGTAATTGTGCTATGCACTCAGTTTTCAAATATACTGAAAAATGATTCATGATCAGTTAGGCAAAGAACATTATGCAAATGATATACCTAAAATATAGATTAAATCCAAAGAGTCAATCCTCTCACATTTTAAATATTAATCATTTGGTTCAAATGTCTGATTTCAGGTCAAAATAACTGGACTAAAAGCACCAATTTTCCAGTACCCGATTGTATCTTAATGTATTTCCTTCTAGGTGAAATTTTAAATAAGTGCGTGAGAAAAGATATTGGGTTATTTTACAGAATAGAATTTGGAGTCTATGAGGACAGTTAATAAAATTTCCATTAAAGAGAAACTGAAAGGAAATTTCATCACTTGGTCAAAATTATAATTGTCCATTCAGGATTTGAATAATAAAATTGAATGATAGTAGCAGTGCATTTAAATTTTCACACCCAATTCTACTAAAGGATAAAGCCTCAGAAATTTGTAATATGCTGCAGGGTTATGTAAGCAAAGGTACAATGGGTTTTATAAAAAGTTTTACCAAAGTTTTTTCAAAAAATAGTTCCTACTGATAGCATGAGGCTAGATCTAAGGCTATTTTGTTTTGGTATACTTTTATTCAATAATATTCTTAAAATTTTATATATTTAATATAAATTCCTCTGAGGCAACCTCTTTATCCTCAAGAGCCAATATATATTTACGGCTATTTCTATTGAATTATGAGTTCACATCAAGATTTCAGATATTTTTAAAAATTCACAGACACACAACACACGGACTTTACATACTTAGAAGATCAAATAGCATGCAAAACTATGAAAATACTAGCACCTGGATTCTCAAAAGTATCAATTTTTAGAAGAAAAAGTATAATAGAAGAGAAGTTGCTACCATCTATTTTCTAAGGAAAAATTACTGAAATAAGGTTGTTCATTAATATCTATTATTTGGAAGCTTGACCAGCCACATGCCATTCATTTAGTGGGCTTATTTATGTGTAGGAAATATAAGTAAATGTAAGAATATTTTTCTTTCAAGTGACTTTCAAGATATAAAGCAAGTTATTAAGGGAAATAAAAATTTTAAAGTGTAAAATGACTCCCCGTGACTGTCTTTTTCAATTTTGAGATGAGTGTATTACCAGGCTGCTCAGGCTAGAATTGAAACTTGAACTCCTCAGCTCAAGTTATTCTCCTGTCTCAGCCTCTAGATAGGTAGGGACTACAGGTATGTGTACTTACATTGAGTTTTCATACTATTATATGCGGGTTTTTTTTTTTTTTTTCTTTTAAGACAGAGTCTCACTCTGTTGTCCAGGCTAGAATAACATGGCCACGACCTCAGCCTAGTCCACAGAAACCTCAAACTCCTGGGTTCAAGTGGTCCTCCTGCCTCAAACTTCCAAGTAGCTGGGACTGTAGGCACCAGCCCCACAATGCCTGGATATTTCTTTTTATTTTTAGTAGAGATGGGGTCTCATTTTTGGTCAGGCTGGTCTGGAACTCCTGAGCTCAAGAGATCTGCATGCCCCAGCCTCCTAGAGTGCTAGGATTACAAGTGTGAGCCACCATGCCTGGCCCCTTTTTTAATTGTAATGTCTCTTGATGAAATGTACTTCTAAATGTAAATGAAACAACTCCTTGAAGTTAAATGAAATCCAGATGACATCTATTGGACTCCATTTTGCTGTTAGTTCCAGTGTTTGTTTTAACATATATGAAGGATTAAAGTATGTCTACAACTCATTACTGTGTTCAGTCAAACTGACATTCAAAGTAATGTACATATGACTACATGAATATCTAAAATAGCAAACACAATTCAATATAGCAGAATTAATTAATGAAATCCCAATGGCTTTAATATATAATGTTGTTGATGGGTCATTGCAGTGGATCAGAATACCTGACATGGATGTTTATTCTTGGGCAAACTATCCAAGATCTGTCTTTTCTTTCTTTTTTTAAATGTTTTTATTTCAGCTTCTTTATGTAAAAATTAAGATATTGAGCTTAATCAGTGCTTATGAAAGAAACATTACTTTTTATGAGGACACTCTTCAAACCACTGAAGACACACTTTCCCTCTGATAAAAAGAAAATGATTTTGATAAGGTTACAGTGATCTCTGATTTGCTAAAATAAATGGGGCCCAGCAGTCCTTACCTTACCTAATCTCTTGCAACTTTAGACACAGCTGACTTCTTCTTTTTTTTTTTCAGTTTTTGGTGGGGCTGGGTTTGAACCCACCACGTCTGGTGCCCTACTCCTTTGAGCCCCTATGCTGCCCCACAGCTGACTTCTTCACTTTGAAAACTGCCATCTTTTTTGGCTTTTCAATAGCATCCTCTCTTCTCCTTCAGTGGCCACACAGATATATCTAATTTAGTATGTTGGAACTGGGCTCAGAAAATTTGACCACATGAAAATGTCCTCTTCCTATATTGCTTCCTTCATGAGAGGTTTCACCACACAGTAATAAACATGAGAAATCTTACAGTTTGGAAGTTGGAAAAACCAACCTGGGCTCATCTCACCAGGTAGCGCACCTAACGTAAGCTTTTATGTATCATGAAGAAAATTTCTCTGTCCCCAGTACCCATAGAGAAAAGGCTGTGCTGGGTGAACTCTGACTTAGTTCAAATGAAGCTGCAGGCAGGATTTTCCAGGCAATTGCCGTGTAGGTCAAATAATAACACTTATCTAGAAATTGGGTATTGGAAGAGCTCTAAATCTACTCTGCCCACTTCAGTGGCTGTTAAGGTGCTAGTTTTAATTGTGACTGTGGAGCTATTGGTTTTCATGACCCTCAGTGGCCAGGGAGATTTGGATGGGTTTAGGGCAATTAAAACACCACATAATTTTCTGTTCTTATGAAGATGCAGCCGTTTGTCTTGAATAATTATGGAACATTACTATCCTTTAATTTTTGGGGTTCTTAAAAAGATGATTTTGACCATTTTTTTTGCGAGTGTTCTGATTGCTTTTACAGAGGAGAGGATTTTTGAAAATTGTTACTTACCATTTCCATTGACTTCATTCTTTCTTAATATATTTGTTTGCTTATTTCTAACATGGCTGTTTCATACCTTCTTAAACAAAAACACATCTTTTCTCCTATCACTGTTAGCTCATATAATGCTTTACTGATAAAATAAATGAAATCCAAAGAAACTATTTATTTCCACTACTAAACAAACAAATTTACCTATGTATGTAATTACACGACTGCTTACCCTCCTTTTCTAAGGGAAGACAAGATCACTCTCCTATTGAAGTCCAACCCACTCACCCGTGAAGTAGATCTCACCATTTTCATACTCTAGAGCTTTGCTCTGGGCATGGATCTTCTCTCTTTTGAATTGTCATGTTTTTCTTCTTTACTTCATGACCAGAATTATGAAACTATATTATAATATATTCTCTATGTTGGGAGTCTCTAAGACCACTCTGATCTCCCAAAACTCCATAGACCTGGTTCAGTCACTCAGTAGAGCCAACAAGATGGGCCAAGTTAAAGTGAAAGCAAAGTAAAGGGGGAGTAAAAATAAAGTAGCTGGGACTCTTCATTGTAGCTGAGCCAAAGCAAGGTTTATTCAAGCTTGGGCTTTTCCAGAGAAAAGAGAAAGGGTCTCTCTCATGAGTAAGAAGAGATAACACAAAGTGCATGGGTATGAGTATCTTACCTTAGTTCCCCCTACAATTATCTATAAAAATTTTCATTGGTCCCCCTCATATTCTTGGCTACATCTCATTGGTCACAGATTACCTTAGTTTCCACCTGCCCATTCTCCTTTCCCTTTTTAGCAATATTGGTGAACTGTATGGTGGTGACTGAGTCTTATAATACTTGTGGCATCTGTGCATTGCTCTGTAACGGTGACCATTTCCCCACTTTGTGTTACAAGCTGGAAATTGTACTTTATGGAGAACAAGATAGGGTGGCTCCTGAGTTATTATGTTTCTATACTTCTCTCTTTTTCATTTTCTTAAAGCCCACAATCCTGTCTCTATTTACTCTACTTAAAAATTTCCTCCCCTAACCACTTGTCTCCTGGCCTTAACTGAATTATTTATCTTTTTGTTTTTTGCCTAAAGTTTACAATGTGTTGCCCTAACTCCCACACTTCTGAAACTCCAATTTCCAAGAAAGCGATCTTTCATAGTCAAACAGTGAGTAGATTCAGCCTCGAAGGCAGACACTGGTTCTGGGTCTAAGAAGGTCTTGCTTTGGTCAAGAGAGGCTGGCTGCACTATCATTAAAAGCAGGAATAATTTGCATAGGTTCATGGCTAGAAGGTCTGAATGGGACAATAATTTTCTTGATACTTCAGTTGTCTTTGTCCCATGTAATCCTTAAATTATATGAAATCAAACAAAGTAAAGATAACACTAAAAACTATCAGAACCCCTATAGTCTCAAGTATTTGTGATGTACAGAATTTCTGAATCCAAAGGCAATACTTTGTCCCAATCTCCTCCCAGATCAAACTTTTTAAAATTAATATATAATTGTATTCATTTATGGGATACATGTGATATTTTGATATATATCTATAGTATATAATGATCACATCAGAGTATTTAGAATATTCATCACCTCAAACAGTCATTTCTTTATGCTCGGAAAAATTTAAATCTTCTCATCTAGCTATTTTAAAATATGTGATAAAGTATCAACTACAATAACCCTACTGTGTTAGCAAACATGGAGGTAGAGAGTAGCTTGAGGGCTACGAGTAGCTGGGAAGAGTGGGAGGAGCAGTAGGGGGTGTCGGTTTGTGGATACAAGCATATAGTTAGATAAAAGGAAGAAGTTATAATGTTCAAATACTTTTTAAGAGGAATAAAAACTGAGCAGATTCTGTTGCAGTGGCTGACAACAGAAGATCGAAGCTTTCAGGTTTGGATTTGACAGAGCTTTACCTGTGTGTCCAATCTTCTTAAACTAAAGTACAACCACAGATGAATTCAACACTTCTAAAAAGCTTTACCTTATCTTCAAGGCATATGAAACAGCTTCTATACTTTAGGAAAAATAGGCAAAATCACTCTTTTTATGTACAGCATATTAAGTATGTGATGAAAGAAGGCAAACTATAACGAGAACCCAGAATATTGAAACTGAATTTAAGCAAAATATATGCAACAGAAACCAACTAGCAGATGATCCAGATATTAGCTATAGCACACAAGTTTATAATATCTATTATTAATATGTTCTGAGTGTTATAGGAAAATGGGTGAATGTTTATGGAAATAAAATGTAAACATAACACTCGTTAATCAGATTCTAAGTACATATATTCTCCAAAGGAATAATATTCACATTATTTGATACCAGTACTCACCCACTAAAGTAGCTAATGTTAAGACTAATACATCAATATTAGAGACAATGGGGAGAAAGTGGATTTCTCATATATTGCTAGAGGGAATATATAAAAATATACCCTCTGTGGAAAACTATTTTACATTTTTTTCTGTTCATCAATTAAAACAAACAAAAAGGAAGTGATATATGTAGCAACATAGGTAAATTGCAAAAAAGAAAATAAACCCGTTTCAACACTCCTTCTTGATTAGATTTATAACTTTCACAAAGTAAAAGACTAATGCAAGTAGTTTGTGTCTTCTGTTATGACAAAATATTTGCATTTTCTCCAAAAAATCTATTTGCTACTGAGTATTTTTCCCCCCATGCTGAATTATAGGTGTCATACATACAAACTCTTCTTGTTACTGCATAAGACAAAAACACTTATACAGTGTTGCGGGGGATTGCACGCTAGTTCAACCTCTATGGAAAGTATATGAAGATATCTCAGAGAACTAAAAGTAGAACCACCATTTGATCTAGCAATTCCACTATTGGGTATTTACCCAAAGGGAAAAAGTCATTTTGTCAAAAAGACATGTGTACTCAACTGTTTATGGCAGCACACTTCACAATTACAAAGATGTGGAACCAACCCAAGTACCCATTAATTCATGAGTGGATTAATAAAGTGAGGTATATGTATACTGTGGAGTACTACTCAGCCATGAAAAATGGTGAACTAATACTTTTTGCAACAACCTGGATGGAACTGGAGACCATTCTTCTCAGTGAAGTATTGAAAGAATGGAAAAAAGAAAAAACACCACATGTACCCACATGTTATAGTGAAAGTCAACAGAAGGTAAGCAGGGTAGAAGAGGTCATGGGAGGTGTAAATTCACACCTAACAGGTACCATGCACACTATTTGGGAGAGGGGCACACTTACACCTTTGTCTCAAAGTGTACAAAAGCAATTCCTATTCCCAAGACAGTTATACCCCTGTAATGTTAAAAAATAAATAAAAATAAATTTAAAAAATAAAGCAAAAAAACCCTCTGTTTTTAAATATAATTTATTGCATAGTGATAATTTATTAATTTTTTTATAAAAGCAGTTTTATTTGTTCTGATTATGTGTTTGGGAAGTTGATTAGAGGTTTGTGGTAATAATATAATGCTACATAATTTTAATGTTTAACACACAGATGTAAGTTCTAAGTTAATGTTTTCTGGTAGAATATTTAATTTTTACAAGCAGTTTACAAATAAGGGATGATTATATTTAATTTCACCTTCGTTTGTCCCTGTGTCCCTATCTAATCCCATCACGTGACCCTATGAAGTCTCTATCTGCGGGACATGAATAGCCGATAACGTCAGAATGTCACATGAATTGGAGCAATAGACTTTATATATATACACACACACACACATCTACACAAGTATATGCATGCAGATATATACAAGATGTACATAAATGCTTTTTCCCTTATGTTTCAAAACAGAATTTAGTGCAGAACTGGGCTACATAGATATGTAGAGTTGCCCTTCACCTTTCTTTTTTCAATTTTTCATTTTATTTTTTTAATTGTTGTTTGTTAAATCATAACTTTGTATATTGAGGCATTTAGGGGGTTCAGGGTATTACTTCAATATACAATGTGAAATGCTTACATTGAACTAAGTAACACAACCATCACCTTTCTTAACTACACAATATCATGCTTGTACTGTGTAGTGATTTGCAACATGATCCTAGAGATAGAAGTGTCCAGAAAAGAAAGCTGACCTGACTTTCTCCTTGGCGGGAGCTTGCCCTGGGCTGATTACTGCTGTCACAGGCTAAAGGAAGGAAGAACACAGGAGCACCACCCTTGTTTTCTAATTTGATTCCTGACTTCTAATTATGAACAGTTACCTTAACCAAGAGAGCTCATCAAGACACGTCATCCCGTGGGGGCTATCTGACACTACCACACATAACAGAATGCAATTATTTACATGATACAAAGCCAGTATTCTGCAGGGGATACTCACTTCTACAGAGAAATTGAACCAACAAAAAACTTCATATCTTCTTTTTTATTTAAAATGTATGACTTAAAGTGCTATAAAAATACAATTAATATATCAAAGGAATTAGTTTAAAAATATCTTCTACCCAACATAGCAGGGATATCTTTAAAGTATTTCATAAAACTCATCAGACTGTGCATTGATTTTCATATGATCCCTTAAATTGAATTGTGAGCCATAGTCTTACATCCATAAACATATTTACTCTCCAAATTTGCCAGTTATCTTTGGGCCTGGAAACTGTCACTCACCATTGTGTTGTCTTTTGTTAAATGGAGAAATGCATCTCTTATAAAACTTACATACAACGTGTTGAAGGGAAAAGTAAAACAAACTATCTTTATGGATGTTTGAGTTTCTCATACTTCCCCTCACAGTTTAAAATCATTTTGTTGTTTGATTTACTTTGTTTTCTAAGTTCAAATATGACCACTACCGTTTAAGGTGTTATATTTTGTTTTTAATGATGAAAGGTTCATCAAGATTCTAAATTATCCTCTAAATCTATATTCTTGCTTACTTCCTGAAAACATAGGCACAATGTTTGAAGTGCTTTGAGCAACATATAAATATAAAAACATTTTCTGAATATAAAATAATTGACTTTATAATATTTTAATATTTTATATTAATAAATATATAATATTTATATATTGATGAATATATAATAATTGACTATAAAACACTTTCTGAATATACAATAAATAATTTTCTGAAGTGTTTGAGCAACATCTAAATATAAAAACATTTATAGGTATCTTATTTCATAAAGAAGAAAAACATCATAATCCTAATCATAAATTTGATAAAGAAAAAAAAAGGAAAAATGGAGTAAAAACATGATTTCACAGTGTATGTATGTGCATGTGTGTATATGTGTGTGTATTTGTGTGTTTGGAAGTAAACAAATAGTTCTAACCCTGTGATTGTCACTTGTCTATCCATTGCTTTAAAATACCACATTTGCATTATATTTGTTCTTAAGTCAGGTTTTGGGAAGAAGATCAAATGCAACAGAAAAATCATTTTGAATTTTTTATCTGCTCCTGATCCGTTTAATCTGGAGCTCAGCTACCCAGAAGCACTTTTCCCTCAAACTTGATTATCAGTGGGAAAACACTTCTTGACAGACTGCAAAGAAAATCTTTCTAAACCTGGATTCCTGTGAGATCTCGTTTTTAGTAACTCAGAGAACCAGTATGATATATTTGTTTGATTTAGGATAAAGTTGTGATTTTAGTTGCTGTATTTTCTCATGTTGTGTCTATATTTTTTGGGAAAATAAGTTCTTGCATCTGTCTCTGAAATTCATAATGGTATTAGATAAATTCCATGAAGGCATTTATTTCCAAGAGCTAACAGAGGGTAAATAAAAATACTCTATTCTTCATATAGAATCATCTCTCAATAATGTTTTTCTAGTTACATAGAAGAATTTGTGGGTCACTATCTGAGCCCTTTCTGGGTCACAATTTTTATTACAAGCCAGATTACTTGCAAAACAGTTGGAGTTTCAGACTGAGTCCTGTGCCGTGGAATAGGATGGAGCAAGCAGAAGACCACTCCTGCTCCTTGTCAGCCTGTGAGGTGATCCCAGCACGCGAATCTGTCAGAACCAAGGAAAATGTACTCCATATCACAAAAAAATTGTTGATTGAAATATTAATTTGTTCACTATTTTAATCAAAGTTCTAGTCAAGACAAACAATGGTATTATGTCTGTCTAGGACTCAGACCACTGAATATAACTCTCCTACTTTAGATTATTGTTGGTAACAAGAAGTAAATTTTACTTCTAAAATTCCTTGTTTCCCTCCTCCTGTGATTATGAGTATATTCCCTCCACCCAGCCGCCCAGGCAAATTTACTAGGGGTTTTAGGAAAAATCATGTTGCCGTGTTCCACCTGTGTGCTCTGCATAGTAGCTCATGATGAATAGAGCTTCTTCCAATTTAGCAAAGGGAGAACTGTGTGTCTTTTAAGTACTTGATTTTCAAGCATTGCATTTGATTGATGTTCTCAATATGATACTTTCAGTGCCTTGTTAAAAACAAGGATGCATATCTGGGAGAAGCTCATCAGTCCAACAGCTACTACAAATGTGATGCTTTCTGTTTTTAGATAGGAAAGTGTCAGTCTCGGACTTTTTGTTTTTCTTTTGCATTCTGCAGTGGCTCATTTGAGCCATTCCTAGAAATATCGTCTCACTAGGCAGCTTTTCATTAAATAAGGGAGTAAATTGTCAGTGTCTTAACAGAGAGTTATATTTTTCAGGGGTTGCTTTTGCACATTATAAGCCGCCTATAGTAGACTATGGAGTCCTTGGTGTTTCTTGCCAGTCGGATCCAAACAACTCAGAAATGACCTAAGTTCCGCCTATGCAAAAAGTATGGAGAGCAGTTCATCTTTTCTGCAAGGGTCAAATCATGTTGATGTTTATCTTTTTACAGGCTGTAACTTATTACTAGTACTAAACAACAAATGGAATATTAATTGGAAAAAAAGATTTATTGTGACTAGATGAATTTTTATAAGACGTTTTCTCATTAAATCTCTACATACATGTTTGTCTTTGGTAAATTTAGTAGCTATTGCTTTAAGGCTTAAAAGGGATACTGCATGAGGTTGAAACTTGATCTGTGCTAATTTTTCCAACAACTCCTCCTTTGCTATTTGCTGAGCAATCTAGTAACCAGCCATCAAAATGTTGCACCCATGTTTAAGATATCATAAATTGAGGACGTCCTATGATTCCTTTTTATTATCCTTCTCTGTGTTAACACTGTAGTATTATTTTAAGAGGCAGATTTTTATAAATTTCTTTCTATAAAAGTTTCATAAACACATTGACAAGAGCTCTTATGTTCCTGGGTCTTATAAAATATCCAGTAAGGTAGCTGGGCACAATGGCTCACACCTGTAATCCTAGTACTCTGGGAGGCCAAAGTGGGTGGATTGCTTGAGCTCCCGAGTTTGAGACCAGCGTTGAGTAAAAGCAAGACTTGGTCTCTACTAAAAATAAAGAAAAACCCTGAAGCAAGAGGATCTTTTGAGCCCCAGAGTTTGAGGTTGCTGTGAGCTATGACTCCATGGCACTCTTCCAAAGGTGACACCTTGAGACTCTGTCTCAAAATAAAATAAATAAATAAATAAATAAATAATCAATAAGATGTTTTAAAATGCTTTTTAAAAAAATGATAGGTTCTTTTCCGTTAAGAGTAACTTCCTCTTTATCTCAGCTTTCTTTCTGTATTTCTAATTTCTCTGATGAATAACTCAGATGTGGGAATATAAACATGAATGAGATGTGTTAACTATCCTTGAGGAGTTTATTGTTTTAAGTAATCTAAAATCATCATGAATATTTTCTTGATATTCATGAATTTCTTGAATTAACTGCTACATCAAGGGAAAAAACACTAGGAAAGATGTGAATAAGCCTATAACAATGGAAACACAATATGTCGGAAATGTAAGGGCGTCAGAATCAGGTTCTGCCTCTGGTTCTGCCATTACAGACAACGACTTTAGGATAGTCATGGAAATCTCTGGTTACAGAGTTGTCATTTTCACATGGAAAGAACTTATTATTATTATTTTTTCTTTGGAAGGGAGTCAAAACATCATTTACATATGCCTTGTCTTTAATAAAATTAAAAGCAGTTATGTTTGGATACCACAACTGCCACATAATTTTAAGCAGAAACTTACAGTATACCAAGCCCTGGCCTCTTGGGAAGGCAAGTTTTGTTATTTTGCACTTTCTCTGTTGCTCTAGTGACTGCTGAACTGCTTTATGACAGGACTGATTCATGAGTTCCTTTCTTCATTTTCATTAATATGCACATAGACTAAAAGAAAACAATAGAAAAATAAATAGGATGAGATTTAAAAATGGAGCTTTGCAAAGCATAGAGACTTTATTCCATTTATTGAAGTGGTGCAAAGCCAACAGCACCTTGCACATACCTAGTCAGTGCCCAGTAACATTCTGTTAAGCTGAAAACAGACAAAAATGTCTGATGCCTTCACTTGAATATCTGTATTAGGTAGAAAGAAAAATGCTTTCTTTATTTTGGAACAATGGAAAAATTTTTGAAATCACAGTTGATAATTAAATTTCAGCCTGCTCTAAACAACTTTTTACTTGCTCTGCTATTTTTAAATAGCATAGTAAGGAAAACGAAATTCAGGGCGATCCTCTTTCCTGGGAACAAAATGGCCCTGCCTTCAGCTGCATGTGGAAACATTCCTTATGACATTCACAATGTTGATGAACAATCATTAAGCCAGTCTTACGCTTACTAGGAAATACAAAATTATGCTTAAAAATATATAAAGTACAGTAACAATGATAATCCTTGGTAACTAGAGTATGAACCCAAACGGTCTGACTCCAGGTCTATAGTTGTAATCATCATAATAGAAAATGTGAAAGCAGTAGAATGTTTTCATATTTGCCTCAAAAATTCACATCTAATTCTATAAAAGGTAATAATAAAATACCATTATTATTGGTTGTTACAACTTAGTTATAGCTACTCATTACTAGATAAACCTTACCCCAATTATTTCTCCCACCATCCACTCCATTCAACATATACACACTTCCACCAAACTTGTATAGATAAGCTCAGCAATCTGAACCTTTTAAAAAATATATTTGTTCTAGCTTAAAGAATAAAATCCCTGCCCACTCATTGTTAATGTCCACTGAGATAAACACAGGTTTTACAGGTCTTATGGTAGTAAAATCACTTCCCAGCAACCTTTGTGTTAATCATGGCTTTGATATATACTGCTTGTATTTTGAGCCTTCTAAGATAAACTTTATCACAATCAAAAATTCTACTATTGAAAGCTCTCAACACTGAAGAGGGATGTTTCTTAAGGTGTATGGTTGATGTCTGATGAGCTGACTATGAATTTACAGTCTCCCTTCTCTCCACAAACATTTATGATGACTTACATCAAAAAGCCCATAATTATAACATAAGCATAAAAAAGTCATACAAAGTTCCATTTACCAGTTATGAGAAGTATTTCTTTTATGTGGGTTTCCAAATAGCTTTAACCTGAAGTTTCTTCTTTAAAAAATGAACTAAATTATCATCTTCTCAGGGTTAATGGTATAGCAGGTAATTTTAAAAAGTATTTTGAAAAGTAAAGTGCTTAGCTAAGTACATTTGAAGATCTCAATAATTGTTTATGGTGATAATAATATTTCCAGTTTATAGGAAGTCATAAATGTTTTTCTACAAAGAAATTATAAAATAGGTTCTATCTAGCAGTCTGGTTTATCAAGTAAGGCAATTTTCAAAATAAAAGCAATATATTTGGATTGCGAATACCTAGGCATTAGTCTTGGCTCTCAGGTGACCATGGAAAAGTGTCAAGCTGGTTAAGAACCTGCTTTCCACAGCTGCAGAAGGATCCTGGCCCTTTCTCTCCCCATCTTCCCAATCCTCACTGTCTTTTGCTTGCTGGTAAAACCTACCTAATGCTTTATTCTCTAGCTCATTTACTTGGGAGAATCCCTGCTCTTCACCCACCTGGATCATTTTCTGGCTGACTTCTTTTCATTCACATTGTCATCTTACCAGTGTGGGGTGTGGTGGCTTACACCTGTGGTCCTAGCTCTTTGGGAAGCTGAGGAGGAAGGATCACTTGAGGCTGGGAGTTCAAGACCAGCTTGAACAAGAGCAATATCCCCCCTCTACAAAAAATAGAAAAAGTACCCAGGTATGGTGGCCTGCTCCTATAGTTCTAGCTATTTGGGAGGCTGAGGCAGGAGGATTTCTTGAACCCTGGAGTTTGAGGTTGCAGTGACCTATGATTATACCACTGTACTCTAGCCAGGGAGAGAGAGCAAGACCCTGCTTCAAAAAACAAACAAACAAAGGTTACCATATAAATAGCACCTTTTCACACAGGGGGGTCTTCACTAGTCACCCTAAATAAACCTGACCTAGCTCCTAACTTATTTGTTGCTTTATAAAATTTTCTTATGTATCATCAGACAATCACTTGATATTGTCTGTTTTTCTTTGATAAAATGACATCTCTTTGAAAGTACAAACCTTTCTCAATGCATTATACCTAGACACAAAGTAAATTCTCAATAATGGAAGAAATGATAACTACCCTATCATTCTAAGACAGTTACTGTGAGGACAAATAAAATAGCAGATGTGAAAGCATCTTGTGAACTGTAAAATAGATTACAAATTACTATTATTAGATGGACCTAAACATTTTAATGTTACTTGCTCAAAGCTATACAGCTATTACACAGGAGAATTAGAAGCCAGAAAAACTGACTCAAAGTCCTATAATCATAATTATTTTATAGTAATGCATGTCCTGCTACAGAAACTAGGCAAGATAATGCTGCCCACCCTCTTCCGTTGAAATCATTTTTCTTTTACTGACTCAAATTGGTGGATCAAAATGATTTTAGCATATCAAAACTTCCGCTAGGTAGAGCTTGAATTTTTGCAACTGGTATAGAATATTTAATTTTGTCTTAATATCTGTGCTCTTCTTCATGGCCAAAGTTTGTTAGGACCAATTCCTCACTTTTTGCCTTTTAATACCAAGAACTCATTGGTTAAAAAAAAAAAGTAGGTAAGAACTGAACCACATGAAGCCTATAACTTGGCAATCAACTTTTCCATGACCTCCAGAGAGCAATGTGGCTGTATTGAGGCCGATTTCCCTATTAAGGCATATTTGCCTGGAGTGAACTCTCTTAGGATTTCATTTGCAGCTGCTAGAAAAAAAAAATGACATAAGAGAAGCCATATGTGCTCCTTTTATAATTGTTTCAAATGCTGCATGACAAAATTCAGCTTTTTTAACCTTAAATATCTTTTCTAACCTTAAATATTGTTTACATAACTGGCTTACAAGGCTACTAGTTCTCATGGTCTTTTTAAAGATACAATCAGGACATAAAGTGAGCAGGCTTTTTCCCTGTGTCTGTCAATGTTGCATTACATTCATTTGGTTCCTACCTACTATTGAGGAAATATCTCTTTTAGATCTAGAACAAACTTAGATGTTTGTTTCTTTCTTAGTTGCTTTATGAAGTTTTTCAGGGACATATAGTTCTATATCAACTAGTATGCCATCTAGAAAATAATAACAAACTTTTGGGAGAAAGTAAACCCCATGTATGTCTGAAAGTTTACTTGTAATCTATAGCTTTCATATGAAGGCTAAAACCCAGTTATTGCAGAGTATTTCAACTCCATGCTATAGAGTTGTGAAGTGTGTGCCATGGCAACTTAGATTTCATACAGCACCATTTCTGATACCCTCTTTGAAAAGCAAGAGTGCTGTGTTGGGAGGTGGGAAGAGTCATGTAGGGATAGAAAACTGCTTAATGGAAATGGTTCAGGGAGAATACTTTTTTTTTTTTTTTGATTGACAAATAAACTTTGGATTCCCATTAAGTCCTGGAATTCTATGGAATATGCATAATTAGGGTCAGAACTCTTTATGTCAGAAGACCTGAGGTATGGAATCAGTTCTCTTGGGGACCCTTTGAGGGACAATGATCATACCATTTAAGTGCACTGTTACCTTTAGATGTAGCAAAGCACTCAAGGACAATGCAGTTTGGAGCACTTCTCTTGAAAAGTTTAAATCTTCCCTCAGTCACCTTAGAATATCCAGGGCAGCAGTGTCCAGCATCTCTCTCCAAATGAGTTCCAGGAGCTATGTGGGCCACACTCCCAGTCCACTTCTAGATGCTATCTGTACTCTACTCCCACCAAAGACTTGTGCAGAGGCTCCAATGAGCTGGAGGACCAGCACATGTGCTTCTCTCCTAGGGTCCTGTGTTTGAGCTCAGTACTGGCAAGCTGATTGTCCCCATTGACCAGCATATTCTTTGGGTAGATTGAGGTTTTACTTTCTGAATGATACTGATACTAATTTTCACTCCTGTTGTACATGGGATGAAATCAGGCTCTAAATTATTAATGGCCCAATGTGAAACTTTAGGTTGAAGCCATGTGTGCAGCTACTTAAGTAGGTTTTCATTCATCCCTGCTCCATCCTTGCTTCAGCCTTCAGTACACAGCAGTGAAGGCAGCAGGAGTTCTTTACCCTGTGCACCCTCTGTGGGTGGAGTTCATGGCAGTCACTCTGCACTCTACACAGTCTCTGTGATACTTCCTTTGGCAGTGGCAGAGGCTATTCTAGACTCTCAAGACTTTCAAGACTTTAGCTCCTCAAACACAATGAGACCTTCCAATGGATATCCTCTCTTGCATACAACCAATGCAGTGGCACTGTACTTTCACTGGTCAGTCTTACGTCAGGCTAAATAAAGAACAGATATTCCTTGTAGAATGAAACCACTTATTTCTCTGCTAATGGGTCCCTTGTCTCTTCTTTCTGTTGTTGGCTGTGTGTGGAAAGCAAAGGTCTGGTCAACAGTGAAATATACTGCCTTCTAAGAAAGCAATGATTAAAAGCTGAGTTAAAGAGAAAGTATTATTGGTTGACATGTTTTTCCATGTTGTACCACATAAAATGATGAATGGTAAGTTTAATATTACTAAAAAATAAATTAATCATTTAAATTTTTTGTATACTGTGATGACCTTTGCATTTATGGTAATTATCAACAATGCACAGTAATATTATGACTGTTAAGGGTGTCCATAGAATTCAATATTCAGGAGTAGCACAATGGATGCTAAAGTGTTATGAAAATGATGTAATTAGTCTGAAATAAATGGTATTAGAGAAAATGACAGTAACAAGAAGCTTCTTAATATTCAATACAAGCATATTCTATCAATACACTGCATGGTGGATAATAACCTGTTCTGTGTGTTTCTCAAGGTGAGAGAAGTGAAATTACAGATAGCATATTTCACAACACAGAACATAAATAAAGAATTTAGTTTCTTGAAGAAGAAGAAATGGTACGTGGGTACTATGAAGAATTGTCACGTCCACTCACTGGACAATAAATGTGTAAGTAACTCTTCTCTACCCATTGATATTGTCATGAATAAATTACTACATTATAACAGGCATATGTGAGTTTTTCTAAAAAATTTATAATCAAATTATTTATATAAACAGGAGGCCCACAAAAAATATTTTCTCAGGGACCACACACCCTAGCAATAACACTGATGATCTATTTCAGAAATTGCCTAGATTCCGTAAAAAGTCCCTTGTAATTCCAAATGGCTATAATTCTATATGCACATTTTTATTACTTGTATCATAAATATGTGTGGCATCATTTTTAGTAAACATAATATAAATAAAAAAACTTAAATAGAGTAAACTCAATAAATAAACAAGTTAAAAAAAAAGCTGGATCAGATCTGAGTGTTGGAGAGAAAAACGATCGGATCTTGGACAGGTCTATCAATGACTTTTACTACATTACCAGAAAACATGCTATGCAAAGGGTTTATATAGAAATGCAAGATCAAGAATAAATAATGCACTGGTGGATGTGGCTTCTAAGGTCTTTTGTTATTATCCTAATATATTAAGGGGATACAAATTTTTTTGTTACATGGATACAATGCTGTATAATGCTGAAGTCAGGGCTTTCAATGTTCCCACTACCAGGATAGTATTTGTTATATCCAGTAGGTAAGTTTTTATCTCTCAGTCCCTCTCATGCCGCCTTCTTGGTTTTCAGTGTCCTTTACATCTTTTTGTACTCATGTGCACCCATTGTTTAGCTCTTACATATTATTGAGAACATGTGATGTTTGTTTTTCCATTCCTAACATATTTCATTTGGGATAATGGTCTCTAGATCCTTTCAAGTTGCAATGAATGACATTATTTCAATGTCAAAATAGTACTAGCTAATGTCAATGTAAATAGTACTAGCTAAATAATACTCTATGTCTAGTATTAGTACTCTGTGTACTAATGTCAACGTAAATAGTACTAGCTAAATAATGCTCTATGTCTAGTATTAGTACTCTATGTACTAATGTCAATGTAAATAGTACTAGCTAAATAATGCTCTATGGTATACAGTATATAGTATGTTTTCTTCCTCTACTCATTTTGGACACTTGAATTGAATGGACACTTAGGTTGAGTCCACATCTCTGCAGTTGTGAATTGTGCTGCAATAAACATTCAAATACAGGTGAATTTCTAATAAAATGACTTCTTTTTCTTTGAATAGATATTCAGGAGTAGAATTGCTGAATCAGATTACAGGTCTGCTTTTATTTCATTGAGGAATCTCCATACTGTTTTCCATAGAAATTGTATGAGTTTACAGTCCCACCAACAGTGTATAAGCATACTTTTCTCTCTGTATCCACACCAGCATCTGTTGTTTTTTGAATTTTTAATAATAGTCATTGTGACAGAGGTAGGATGATGTCACACAGTGGTTTTAATGTGCATTCTCTGATGATTAATGATATTGAACATTTTTCATTTATTTATTAGTCATTTAACTTCTTTTGGCAAACTTCTGTTAATGTCTTCTTCCCATTTTTTAATGGGATTGTTTGTCTTTTTCTTAAATTTGCTTGAATTATTTATAGATTCTTGACATTGATATTAGCCTTTGCCATATAATTTGTGAATATTTTCTCCCATTTTTTAGGTTGCCTTTTGTTGATTATTTTCTTTGCAGTTCAGAAGCTTTTTAGTTAAATTAAGTCTCCTTTATTTATTTTTGTTGGTGCCACATTTGTCATTGAGGTCTTAGTCATAAATTCCATTCAAAGGCCTATGCATGGAAAAGTTTTTCCCATATTTTATTCTAGAACTTTTATGTTTCATGCCATACACTTAAGTCTTTATCTTGAATAAAGTTTTGTATATGGCAAGAAAAGTGAGTCCTGATTTATTCATCTACATGTGACTGTCCACTTTTCCCAGTGCCATTTATTGAAAAGGTTTCTTTTCCCCAGTGCATGTTTTGTCTGCTTTGTCAAAGATCAGTCGTTCTTAGCTATATGGTCTACCTTCTGGGTTTTCTACTTTGTTCCTTTTGTCTGTGTCTCTGGTTTTATATGAGTACCATGCTGTTTTGGTTGCTATAACCTTGTAGTATAGTTTGAAGTTAAGTAATATGATGCCTCCATTTGTTCTGTTTACTTAAGAATTGTTTTAGCTATTTATACCTTTTTTGGCTCCAAATGAAGCTTAGGAATTTTTTTCCAGTTCTAGATATATATAGTTCACATCAAAGTAAGATCTGGTAGTTTGGTGGGAATTGCATTGAACTTGTAAATTGCTTTGGGAAGAATTGATTCTACCAATCCATGAGCATGGGATGTTTTTTATACTGGTTTTTGTCATCTATAATTTCTTTCATCAGTGTTCTGTGGTTCTCCTTATGGAGGTCTTTCACCAACTTGATTAAATTTATTCATGATTATTTTGTTTTCTTTGTAGCTATTAGTTCCACATTGGGACATAGCTAAAGTTTCAGAACTCATCAGGAGTATAGAATCTACCATGTTGGGGGGGGGGCCATGACCCTGGAAGAGCTGCTCATTGTAGCATTTTAAATAAAAGGCTGAGGAGGGCAGAATGTCTCTGATAAAGGTCCTTCTTCACTGCCATAACCACAGTTATATGGTTAGCCAGTTGGCTTCTTGATACACAATCCAGTGCACTCAAGAATTCCTCAGACGGCCTGGTTATGGCCTCCCCTATAGATAGAGACTCTTCCTTTACATAGGTCTTTGTCATTTGATACGGGTTCAATATAAGAATCCCTTAAATGGAAAAAATGACCGTGAGACTAATTAAAATACGAAGGTCTGTGTCAACAATTAAAATCGCCCATCTTTTTATGCATTCCTCACTGCATGAAACAAGTGAATCACTCACTTTGAATCAGAGATGAATGGATTTGATTGCTGTTTAATATAACAATCTCTGATAAAAGATGTTTTTCCTCTCGAAGCATGAAGCACGGTGTTACTCAGAGGCGGGAGAGTGTAGATACAGCAGATATGAATTTTGTCATGGGTATGGAGCAGGAATGGGGGACCTACGGAGATTCTTGGGAGGAAAGTTGATATACTAAGAGTAATGATGTCTCAAAACTGCTGTATCAAATTTTGTAGTGAAACAGGAGGAACCAGAGATTTAGAGATTGTGTAGAATCAGAGATGCAAAGAGTAGATACATACCTGGTGGCAGACAACTTGACTTTAAACCTCACTTGCTATTTCTCAGCTGCGCTACACTGGAAGGAGCGGCTGTCTATGTGTATGTAGTTGGTGCATTTCCTAAGCTCTCTAAGCCAGGGAGGATTCCGTCAGGGATCTTGCCAAGGATCATTCAGGGCTGCTTCCACTTAGAAGCAGAAAAGCCTTTTTTCTCATTTCCACAAATGTACTATGTGCCCTGAGGGTGCTAGTTAACCTCTCTGAGTTGCAATTTCTTCCTCATAATATTTACCTTGCAGGGGTGTTGTGAAGATTACAGATAATGTGTGTGAAGAGCCTCGGAGCATATAGGTAGGCACCCAGTTAGGGGCTGTTAGGATAAGACACTTGCTTCGTGCTCAGCTCTGTGTATGCACACATGGGGGATTATAGCATCATATGGTGTCTTTGAGATTACAGTTTATTTGTGGAAAACAAAAACTGCACATTAACCACACTGAGTGGGAGAAGGCAAGGCAGCTAAGGGAATCAAGTAAAGTTTCATGACAGGCTGAGGATTTTACTGCATGTAAAATTATACCTCCTTAAAGAAATGTTAAAAAAAAAGTCCTCTGTTTTGGAAAATGCATATTCATTATGATGAATAATATGCAAAATGGCCTTTGTAAAGATACCTGGGATACAATGTAGCAACATGTTAACAGCAAAAGAGGGAGCATAGAAAAGAGGACTCTGGAGGTAAAGGGAGGTTGGTAAAGACCTTTGTTCTTGCTCTTTAATAAGTTATTGTCTGAGCTTCAGTTACCTCAGTGAAAGGAGATTATATAACAAAACCATAGCATGCTTTAGCTGTGAATATTGAATGAGATCATGAAATAAATAACTACAAACTATTAATAGTATCATTACTATCATTGAGCAGAAGCACAAAGGTGATTGACTTCATTTCTGAATTTTCAGTTTCTTTAGAATGAGCATGATTTACATTTATAGCAGAAAAATATAATCTTAATTTTAAAAGTATTTCAGTTAGATGAAAGCTACTATTATACGTAAGAAAGCAAGCATGTTTCAAAATCAAAAGCAATGAAACCCTGTCAGAGTTAGGTCTATCAGGGGGAACAGAGAGAAATTCTATTATGCACAGCTTTTTATCAAGTAGACACTGCCATGGAGCTATCTTGGACCTACCGTGCTAATATCCAAATAACCAGAAGAAGGGAAAGAGTGAACAGCCAGGATAAGATTAACAGATTGTGGTGGGTAAAAAGAAAACAGACCATGCAGTTAAATTTAAATTCAGATAAACTATTTATTTTGTTAGTTCAATTATGTGTCCATTTAATACTTTAGTATATGTTTTCCATATCAGATTTGGGACATACTTAGACTTAAATAGTATTCATTATTTATTTGTAAAAATTTAACTGGGCATTCTGTATTCACTATCCAACGGCTTAGTTTTTGAAAAACTCACACCTCTCATGTTTCCTGAAGCAATGAAGCTATCTCAGACATGTTGAGCTATCTCTCTATGCTTCCCAAAGAATAAACAGAATGAACCAGCAGGCCATCAAGATCCTTCTCTTCACTCAAGCAATAATTATGTTTCAAACAAGCAAAGTAAAAACAAAACCAAAAAACTGACCAGAAATTGAGGAGAATGACCAGGTAACATTAACACTCAGCCTCTGGGGTAGCAACTTGAAATACAGGAGAAACAAAGGACCAAGAGGTTCTTTGAATTTAGCACTAGTAAGGGGAGGAAGCCTTTAGATTAATCTTTCAAATCAACTTTTCAAGGCAAGCAAAAATGCATTTTCTCTAAATAGCCCAAGGTCTGAAAGAATGGATTTTTTGAATGTACCAATCCATAGCAAAGTGCTGATGTGGGGAATAGGGTAGGAGAGCACGCTGGGACTGGGTCTTCTTCCAACTGCTGGCACTTGGAAGCTCAAATGAGATCTGAGCATCTGGAGCCCATCTGAGACTCGGAGCGTAAAGGGACATTAGGAAGAGGGATGTATATGTGCCTTCCAAGGTGCCCTATAATTTGCTTTTAAGAGGTTCATGACTAATACTCTGAAGCTATGATGATTTTTGCATGTTGAAGATTTGAACCGTAAAAGAACTATTCAGGTTAGGAATTACCTGTCATCGGAACTGATAGCACATTATTAGAATGCTAATTTGTTGATTGAAAAATTGGAATATGGGAATATGGAAGGTAATTTCCACTCTATTATAATATTTTACTTTACCAATATTTTTCATTTGGGTGAGAGAAAGTTTAGGTTAAGAATTACTTCTGTTTTATTTTGAATTTTCATTGTATAAGCATTTTCATTATATAAGCATTTTCCAAACATTTTAGGAAGAATTTTTTGGTCTAAAAATGCTAAAATTTATGTAGAAGGATAATGAAAGTCTAATATTTAAGATTTCTAACCTGCTACATTGAGCAAAAGTATCCTCTCTAGGTGTGATGAAGAAAGAGCTTTAATGTATTTTTGTGTGCAAAAGACTTTGCCTTTCAGGATATTTTGGTGAAAAGAAGTTTTTAGAGCAATTAATAATGCATTACATGACAGCTTATCATTGCTTTTTTTAAATCAAATGTCTCACTGCACCACTTTTTAATTTCACTCTCAGCCATCTGCCCAGCTAGGTACTCTCACCATGTATTGTTTTACATATGTGGCCTACTTTGAAAGTCTCAACATTTTTCTGGCTTTGTTTTCTATAGACACAAAATTCAAATAACTGGATGTGTGAATGTTCCACATTTTTATACAAATATAAGTATTACAGAAAATATGCTTGCTCTTATTACTTGAGAAATACTGGTCTTTAAGCTATATTTAGTTGAACCAAAAAATTCTACCAATTTTTTGGTAGAATGCTACCAATACCTGGAAAAGAAAAATCCTAAGACGTTTTTCTTTTGACTTTGGGTTATCCCCAGCTATAGTGAAGAAAAATATGTTGTTTTTTTCTTTAACCCACTGTTGATGGACCAGTCCCACAAATATGGCTTCAGTAAGTGAAGAGGATAAAATTCTTATTCCTCATGTCCACATAGTAAACATGAGTAGAAAATAAATAGTTAAAGGGATCATGTGATGATAGAGAATGCCTGCTAAAATGTGTGGAGCACTGTGGTAGGCCGAAAATGCTCCTGCCTTCCAAAGACATATTCATAGTTTAATCTTTGGAATCTGCAAATGTTACCTTATTTGGAACAAAGAGTGTTTTCAGATCTGATCACGTTACAAATCTTGAAATGAGAAGATTATCCCTGGTGGGCACTGAATCCCATCAACAATGTCCCTATAAGAGAGAAACAGAAAGGAGAAGAAGATGGGGGCATAGGTTGTGGTGATGTGGACCCAAGGCAAAGAATGCCAGCAGCCAGCAGGAGCAGACAGAGTCAAGAAACAGACCTTGCCCTAGAGTCTCCTTTGGTGGTGTGGTTTTGCTAGCACCTTGATTTCGGGCTAGGCAAATTAATGGTGGACTTCTGGCCTCCAGAACTATTAAAAAATACGTTCCTTTTAAGCTACCAAGTATGCAATAACATACGTGTGTTCAGGCAGCCACAGGTATTTAATACAGGTGCATAGTACACTGTAAGTATAAATGTGTGATGAGTATTATTTTTGTGTTATCCTATTTATTCTTCAGGATTATCTATACTGTAAGGAAGATAAATTTTGTCTTAATTTTACAGAAGAGCAAAATGAGACAGATGTAACTTGCCTAAGGTTTCATAGCTAGAGAACTGCAGAGTTAATGTACAAGAACTTGTCTATCTCCTCTCAAAGCTTGTGGTGCATTTATTCTCTTTTTGCTGCATTAATATTAATATATTATTCCTTTAAAAATTACCTAGAACATTGATGGCTTCCCCATTAAAGGATTTATTCCCAAGGTTCTCAGGTAGTAATGAAAAGAACGGGGAACCATTTCTTTACATAAAACTTTCATCATTACTTGCTATATAAAAAAAAGTTCACCAGATATCTCTCATATCTGTCTACTTTTGTTTGTTTGTTTGTTTTTACAATAATAATAGTTATTTTACACCAACCTGGCCAGATATAGATCAAACACCCAATTAGGAAGCCTTTAAAATTGTCTGTGATTTAAAAACAACAAGAGAATGTCCTAGTTTATCCTTGGGTTTCCCAAAGTCTTCACACTTGAGTTTTTCTTCATGAAAATATCAGCTTTGCTCACTAGACCGAATCTGGGAAAGCCTGTAACTCAAAAAAAATGATTAATTTTCATTTTATGTTTTCTGAGAGAAAGAAGAAAAGTCAAGGCTCATTCAATTGATTCATTCATTTTGACCACATTTATGCCTTTCTGATTCAAATCGTTTCTTATTTTTATTTAAAGTCACAGAAAATAAACGTGCTATCTCCTTTTACTTCCCTTATATTAGTAATATACCAAAAAAACATATCCCAAGTTGGATACGATCTTGCTATTAATATCTTGGCAAGTAATTTGCAGAGCTGATCAAGGCTTCCTTAAAGTACAAATCTGTCCCATAAACTTCCTTTCCCTGCTCATTGGCTTGTTTTACACCTTCAGTTTCACAGCAATTCTCAGGGTTGTATGAAATTCAAGGAATAATTTTTGTGATTTAAAGGGTTTTTATAACATGTTCAAGAGAATTAATAGGGTGGCCTCAGTCCAGAGAGCTCTGCGGTATTGACTGCAGAGGTTCTGTCAGTGCAGATAATGTGAAATATATTCATTAAAATAAAATCAACCAATTTAAAAGGATGTAAAGAAAATGATCATTTTATTAATACAAAATTTTTGTTTTGTACAGTTTTATTCACATGACATAAATTTTTTCACGAGTTCACAGTTTTTCTTCATCAAGGAAAGAGTAATTCTCCTTATCCTGCATAGGCAAGTCATAATTCTTGCTCTGCTGAGTCTGGACTGTCCATTCTTCTTAAGCCATTTCTGCTGGATCTACGTGTTTCCACCCTAGGTTCTGTAGGATCAGATTCCTTCCCTTTTTCTGTTGGAATATTGTTTCCTCATTTGATAACCTGACATGCTATTTCACATAGACCCTGTTTGTAGAATCTCCAGTGTTCAAAGGTCAGTTTGTGTCAACAGCCTTTGAGGTAGCTGGCTCTTCCCTGTATTCTGTGCACCAAGTTTGTGCCTGCTTTCTGCTTAACTCAAGAATGTCGTTGTCAGACTGCCTGGCGTGGCTGCTTTCCTTCAGTCTGGAGTGACTTGCTTGCTCCATCAGCCTCCTCCGCTATGGCGCAGCAATAGCAGTCACAGAGTGTTTTTCTTTTGGCAGAAGTTACTTTTATCTATAAATGAATTCCACCCTTAAGACTGCATACACTTGTTGAACCTCACTTGAGTGGCAATATCATTTTATCTATGAGTCACAATGTTTCAAAAATAAGTTTGATTATGTATCTTTGAGGTTTACAATATCATGTAATGGGACACAACGCATATAGTTACCATAGAGAAGAAGTTGAACACATCTGTTATCTCAGTTTGTTTGTTTGTTTGTTTATTGGTGACAACGGCAGCTACATTCTGCTCATTTTACAAAAATCCTGAATACAACACAATTTCATTAACTTGGGTCCTCCCCTTGTATATGAGATCTCTAAACTTGTTCCACTAACATGTCTCCTACTTTCACCTGTATCTCCACATTTCCTCCCCACTCCCCCAGTGGTAACTGCTCTTTTATTCTCTGTCTCTGTGTATTTGAGCCCTTCTTCATCCTCCACATAATTGTGACCATGCAATATTTTTCTTTCTGTGTCTGGCTTATTTCACTTAGGATAATGTCCTTCAGATCCATCCATGTTGAAACAAATAGCAGGGGCTGCTTTTATAAGTCTGAATAATATCCCTTTTTATATGTATAATGTATGTATATATGTAATTTTCCTTATCCATTCATCTATTGGATATTTAGATTGCTTCTGATGCAGGACAAGGCGGCCCCATGACATGCCGCCTTGGCCTTGGCAGTGCTGATGCTGTGGCGGATGGAGGAACCCCCTTGCTGGAAGGGCCGGCCACCTGCGGGGGAAACACTGGCACCTTGTCTCCTTCCCTTGCTCTTCTGGGTAGTCCATTTCATGGATGGCGCCTTGCTGTCTCCTCCTTGTGCTCTTCTGACTGGTCAATGTCGTGTCAGTTTCCAGGGCCTGAGTCTTCATTGGACAGCTGGATATAACTGAGGAAGACCCACACCCTGAGTTCCAACCCCCTGGGACTAGATAAACCCCTGAGCGGAGAACTCAAAAACAGACTTGGCTGGACCTCTGAGAGGGAGCAGGAGAGCTTATTCCCCTTCTGGGTCCTCTCTGCCTGGAGGTTTAGTTCTTGTTGTTGTTGTAATTCTGTTTCTGTAAATAAATCCTGACTTACCACTACTCCTGTGGTCCGTGGACTCCTTCTTCAGATCGCCAAGGCCAAGAACCTGAAAGTTCGGTATCACTTCTACAACTTAGCTATTAGAAATAATGCTGCAGTTAATGTGTGAGTGCAGATATCTTTATGGGACGGTGATTTCATTTCTTTGAGTAATACTCAGAAGAGAGATTGCCAGATCACATGGCAATCCTATTTTAATTTCTTTGGGAACCTCCATACTGTTTTCTCTAGTCCTGCTAACATTGTACAAGAGTCTCTTTTTCTCCATGCCATGGCCAGCATTTGGTTACTCCTGACTTTTTGGAATAGCTATCTTCAAGAGGCGACACATCCCAGTAGCTCGTTTATATTTCTGTGATGCCCTACAGCATTCTTTCCTCTGACACTCATGTGGTTGTTCACATCACTCATGTGTGAGCTTTCTCATAGCCTCAGGAGTCTGTTGATTTGTTTACATTATTTTGTTTTTATTGTTTGATTTTCTCTGTTAGGAGAAAAAATGGGAGAAAACAGAAAGGATTCTATTAGTTCTAAGGAGAATAACTATTTCAATAGCCACCAATCTGTAAAGGTTTTCCTATCTGCTTCCAACATTGGATGTGTCCTGGTTGAAGAAACCAGTGAAGAAAGAAATGAGTGCATAGATTGATGCCTGGGATGGACCATTTAGGGGTGGAATTACCAGAAATCTCCATGTCAGAACAGAAAAAGAAACACACTGCCTAAGTTGTACACACCCTAGTTTTGATTGTTGGCAAAATTCAAGTTTGAGGTTTCTAAGAAATTCTGATTGACAATAAATGGTACACACACTTTAATTATTGGTATAAAGTACAGTTATTTAAGTCTTTTACTTTAATTTAGGCAGTTACAATAATAAAAATGTAGGAATTGTTAGACATAAAAAAAAGAATACCGCATGAATTTTTTATACAGGGGAAAGTGAATGTAACAATAAAACACTTGATCAATACAAAATACAAGGTTTTGACAGTGGGGAGGACTAATAGACCTGCGGAGTGCTAAGTGAGTGTCAGTTGGTTATTTATGTCCTCCAGTAAGGCTTCTTTTTTATTTCAAAGGTTAGTGTGTTCCCGTATAATGTTATTAGATGAGAAAACATAGTAACAGTTTTTATGAAAGATACCTTAAATTTTTACTTGTCAAATGTCCATTATCTTCAGCAAAGCAAATCTTTTCTGATATTCACATTAAGTATTTATATATAATCCACTCTCTTGTTCTTCACCTTTATTCTGATTTATAATTATAACCATGTTATTTGAAGAAGGATTAGGATCATTATTATTAGGAAAATGTTCTTTCCTTTTTAAAGTTGATGAATTCACTGGAGACTTTTGCCTGCATGACAATTCCTTGATTAGGCACACCTGGAAAATCATACAGGAAAGAATCCAAACAAAAGGGAATCTTTTTATGTTTTCTGTTCAGATATATTTAGGAATGGAAAAGGATGACTGCTATGGACACTCATCTATACAAAAATAGACTTTTATTTAAAAACACGGATTCATGTTACTGACTGGCACTTGCATTCCCATAGCAGAAACCTGATGTATTAAGCTGAGCTGAGTGCTTATTTAATATAAGCCTCATATGCCTACTAGTCATAGTAATTTATTAGATCTTCTACTGGGAATTAGGTTGTAGTACAGCATTATATTACAACCAAATTTAGTAAGTCTATGATATTGAATACAGTGCTATTAAAATTGAAACTGATTCAATTAATGTAAAAGACAGAAGTAGGATCACAATCAATTTTTTTTTCAAGTGGCAATAATAAGTTTTGGGGTAATTAATGTTTAATTAAGATCATCTTAAATAAAATCCATATTAAAATATATTGTTTTGGCATTTTAAACACTTTGGGTAAGTGAAACTGGTTAATGCTCAGTATTAATGTTGATTATCAGCTAGTAATTATTGTGATAATTAGTACACTTATGAATTGATGGGCACTTGGGTTGATTCCACTTCTTTGTAATAGTGAATTGTGCTGCAGTAACCTTTTAAGTGCCGGTGTCTTTTTGATAAAATGATTTGTTTTCCATTGGGTATATATTCATTTGTGGGATTGCTGAATTGAATGGTAGGAATTCTTTCATTTCTTTGAGGAATATCTAGGCTGCTTTCCATACAAGTTGTACTAAGTTGCAGTCTCACCAACAAACTAATTTGTTTCAAATTCTCTTGTAGGCTAAGTCCATCACTCATAGTGCACAGGAATAACTGCTTTTAATAAGCATTATTTATAGGTTGATTGCCTGAGAAGTCCAAAGTGGTGATAATGAGAGTAAAATTTTGGACACAGAATTAACGATTTCTTTGATACCAGGAAGTATTTTTTGGAACTATTTTTTATGCAAGTATTTTTTTTCCTGAACAATATATGAAATTATTCCAAAGTAAGTATGTTTCAGGATGTCCAATGAATCACTATAAATGTTGATAATTAAGTCAGATATCTGCCTCCTGCTAGACTTTAAAAGTAATCCTTAGATTCTCTTTTGTTTGCAGTAATTTTTCTAGCAACTATAAAATGTTGCAACAATAATGAAAATGCAATAACTAATAGAATTTGAAGAAGAAGTGTCTGATTTGGGGAAGTAAAGGTGGTTTTATATTAATTAATTGTGATAATAAAATTAATGACACCTAAAATTGATGACACCCTACTAGACAAGCAAGATGATAGTGAACTCTATTTTCACCAGCAGGTGTCATATTGCCAATGGACAGAGGGGAACAGTATTTGCTCCTGTCCTGCTTTACTCCCACTATTGATGGTGCAAGTAGTAAAAGGAATCATAGAGATAATAATCAAAAGCTTCTCTATATATTAAAATGCTATATCTGGAGCATTCATCATTAATGGCTATAATGAGTTTCAAAGTCATCCAATCATGATAGTATTACTATAAGAAGAATTATTACTAAGACATGGACAAAAATAATCTATTATATGTCTGAGCCTCTCCTAATAAAAATCCTCATTGATTAAGATGTCTGAATTAACAAGCTAATGGGCTGTCTCTACTATTCTAGTTTGGGCATCAAATATATAGAATAGGGATCACTTTATGATTTGTTGAGAATTGTTAAGAGTACATAAATCTACATAAAACAGCTTAGAATAACCTTTATGTAGGAAATACAAGAGCAGAAGATGATTCCTCATTTTATCAAGCTGGGAGTTTTGACTTATATACTGAATTGAAATTCAAAGAAGTGCTGAAAACTTGACCCAAAAGTTTAAACTAGATCACAGTCAATAATTTAGGAGAATTAACTGTTAACATAAATGACACGTGTGCTTGTGTACAAACATAGACACAAGATTAACATCCCATATCAGAGAATAGTTTCCTGTGGAGCCACATGTGAAATCTGTATTACTGTTCAGAGCGCTCTGATCAGGGCACACTATGACTTGACTGATTAAGTAAGGGTCACAAGGAGCAAATGAACTGTAGCTCTAGGTTTAAATCTTGCTGTGCTTGGAATTTGTCTCCCAAAGTTTACGTTTTGGAAGTGTAATCGCCAATACAACAGTGTTGAGAGGAAGGAAATTCAGTAGGTGGTTAGGTCATGAAGGTTCTGCTCTCATGAGTGCTTTACTGTTGTTATCACCAGAGTGGTTTAGTTTAGTGATTGTGAGTGTGGACTACTTATGAAAGCTAGTGGTGCTCTCTCTCTCTCCCTCTCTTTTTATCTTGCAGTAGGGTCTCATTTTGTCACCTAGGCTGGAATGCAGTGGCCGATGATAGCTCACAGCAGCCTCCAACTCCTGGGCTCAAGTGATCCTCCTACCTCAGCCTCCCAGGTAGTTGGGTCTCCCAGCACATGTCACCATACCTACCTAATTCTTATTTATTTATTTATTTATTTATTTGTAGAGATGGGGTTTTGCAATGTGGCCCAGGTAGTCTCCAACTCCTGGCCTGAAGCAGTCCTCCCCACTCAGCTTCACAAAGTTCTGGGATTACAGACATGAGACACGGTTTCCTGACCACTCTCTTGCTCTCTCTTGCATTCTTCTGTCCTGACTTTTGCATGGGATGATGCTATAAGTAGGTCCTCATCACATGTGAGCCTGTTGACCTTGGAATTTCTAACCTCCAGAACTCTAAGAGATAAACTTATTTTCTTCTTAAATTACATAGTCGGTGGTATTCTGTTATAGTAACACAAAATAAACTAAGACAAATCTATTAATGGATCTGATGTTAGAGTGGACATTCAGATTCCTAAAACACAGTAAGGATCATAATGGTGCAATAATCTGTATTACTATTGATCACATTAGAGGCCTGAGTGGTTCTTTGACATGTCACTTAATGGAATCTGCAATTGATCGAAATAATCTATGTGGACCTAAGATATCTGGTTCTCTTTAAAATCAATGTGGCCCATTTTTTAATAAGCCTTAGGAAGGCCTTGGCAAATATAATATGAAAAATTAGTAATTGTGGACTAATTAGGGACATGCTTGTTAAAAGTTATTATAATGAACTTATGAAAACAAACTTTAAATTTGCATTTTACTGGGGTCTATCACCTCAATAAGCCTGAATCTTAAACAGGGACTTTCTTTCGTTAATAAATTTTTAAATTTATAATTGACATATAATACTTGTAGATATTTGTGGGGTACAGTCTAATGTCTCAGTGCACACACACAATGCATAATGATCAAATTGGGGTAATTTCCATCTCCATCACGTTAAACATTTAATCTATTTTTTGTGGTGATATTCAAAATATGCCCTTGTAGATATCTTGAAATATGCTTTACATTATTATTTGTGATGTCACTCTACTGTGAAACACAACACCAGAACTCATTCTTTCTGTCTGAATGTAACTTTATACCCATAGAGTAATCTCTCCTAGTCTGACCCCCATTTCTCCCCAGCCTCTACTCCCCACTCACGATTCTATTCTCTACTTCAGTGAAATCAAAGTTTTTAGATTCCACTCACATAAGTGAGATCACACAGTGTTTGTCTTTTTGTGGCTGATTTATTTCACTTAACATGACGTCCTCCAGGTTAATCCATGTCGCTGCAAGTGACAGCAGTTTCATTTTCACACACACACACACACACACAAACACCAGGTTTTCTTTATCTACTTATCTGTAGATGACCCTTTACTTCATCCCACAGTGCGTCTACTGTGAGTAGCAGATGTTTCTTCCACATACTGATTTCATTTCCTCTGGCTACATACCCAGGAGTAGGATTGATGGACCATATAGTAGTTTTATTTTGAACTTTTTGAGAAACCTCCATACCATTTTTCATAATGATTATATTAATTTACACATGCACCAGTAGCATAGAAATTCCCCTTTCTCCACATCTTTAACGGTATTTGTTATTTGTCTTTTTCATCTTCGCCATTCTAATTGAAGTGAAGGGGTATCTCATTGTGGTTTGGATTTGCGTTGCCCTGATGATTAGTGATGTTGAACATTTTTCATATATCTGTTTGCCACTCCTGTGTCGTCTTTTTAGATGTGTCTATTGAGGTATTTTCCTCACTTAAAAAATCAAATTATTTGTTTTTTGTTTTTGTTTTTCCTTTTTGCTATTGAGTTCTTGAGTTATATATTCTAGATTTTAACCTCTTGTCAGATCCATAGTTTGCAAATACATTCAACCATTCTGTAAGTTATCTCTTCACTTTATTATTTCCTTAGCAGAGCAGAATCTTTTTAGTTTGGCATAATCCCCTTAGTCTATTTTTGCATTTGCTGCCTTTTGAGGTCTTATTCAAAAAATCCTTGACCACTCCAATTTGATGACTTTTTTTTTTAAACTAGTTTCATAGTTTTAGGTCTTACACTAAAGTCTTTAATCCACTGAGGGTTGATCTCTATATGGTGAGAGACCGTAGTACAGTTTCATTCGTATGCGTGTGGCTGTCCCATTTTCCCAGTACTATTTATCTAAGAGATTATCTTTTTCACAACGTGGTCTTGGCAACTTTGCTGAAAATCAGTTTATTGAAAATATTTGTATTTATTTCTGGACACTCTATTCTGTTTTATTGGTCTATGTTGTCTGTTGAAGAACTTTCCACCAGTACTCATCAGGGATATTGGTCTATAGTTTTCTTTATTTGTTGTATCTGTGTCTGATCTTGTATTAGGATAATGCTGGCCTCATACAATGAGTTTGGAAGCATTTCCTTTACTTTAGTCATTTGGAATAGTTTTAGCAGAATTGATGTTAGCTTTTTTTTTTTTAATTTTTAGTTTTGTTTTTTTTTTCGATGTTAGATTTTAAAAAAACTGTTTGGTAGCACTTAGCTGTACCAAAGCTGTAGCACCAGCTATCAGGCCTGGAACTTATTTTTGATGAGAGATTTTTTTTTATTACTTTCTTCCTCATTATTAGTCTGCTAAGATATTCTATTTTTATTTCAATCTTATTTTATTTCTATCTAAGTTTTATGTGTCTAGGAATTTATCCATTTCTCTAGGTAATCCCATGTGTTAGCTTATAATTAATTGTTTGATGATATTTTGTAATTTTGTATAATCAGCCATAATGTCCCTCTTTTCATGTTTCATGTCATTCAGTTGAGTTTTATTTTTTTCCTAATCTATCTAAAGATTTGTCAACTTTATTATTTAAAAAACCAACCATTTGTTTCATTGGTATTTTACATATATATTTTTAGTCTCAATTTCACTTATTTCTACCTTGATCTTTATTACTTCTTTCCTTCTACTTATTTTGGGTTTATATTGTTCTTGTTTTTATATTTCCTAGAGGAATAGTATTAAGTTGTGTATTTGATATATTTTGCTTTTTTTGTGAAAGCATCTCTCCTTGTCACCCTCAGTTGAGTCCTGTGACATCATAGCTCACAGTAACCTCAAACTCATGGGCTCAAGCAATCATCTTGCCTCAGCATCCCAAGTATCTGGAACTAGAGGCACCCACTAAAACACCTGGCTGTTTTTTTAGAGACGGGAGTCTTGCTCTTCCTCAAGCTGGTCTTGAACTCCTGAGCTAAGGTAATCCACCTGCCTAATTATAGACATGAGCCACCACACATGGCCTAATTTAATTTTTATGTAGGTGTTATTACTATAAACTTTCTTCTGATAACTGCCTCTACTATGTCCCATAGGTTTTGGCATGTTTTGTTTCCATTTCCATTTGTCTCAGAAATTTTTAAACTTTTAATTAATTAATTGATTTTTATTTGTATAATTTTAGGGGGTACAAGTGGAGGTTTGTTATGTAGAAATATTGTATAATGGCAAAGTCCAGGCTTTTTTCTATCCATCACCAAAACAATGTACATTGTACCCATTAGGTAATTTCTCATCACCCTTCCACTTCCACCCTCCAACCATTCCAAGTTTCCAATGTTTATCATTCTGCATTCTATGTCCATGCATACAAATTATCTAGCTCTCACTTCTAAGTGAGAATATATGCTATTTGATTTTCTATTACTGAGCTATTTACTTAAGTAATGTCCTCTGGCTCCACCCAGGTTATTGCAAAAGACATTATTTCATTCTTTTTTTTAATACCTGTATGGTATTATTTCATTGTGCATATATACTATATTTTCTTTATCCAGTCATGCATTGATGGTCATATAGGTTGATTCTATATTTTTGCTATTGTGAATAGTGCTTCAATAAGCATATAAGCGCAGGTATATTTTTGTTATAATGACTTATTTTCCTTTGGGAAGATACCCAGTAGTGGAATTACTGGCTCAAGTGGTAGTTCTATATTTAGTTCTTTGTGAAATCTACACAACTGTTTTCTATGGAAGTTGTACTAACTTACATTCCTACCACCAGTGTATAAGCATTTTCCTTTCTTTGCATCCTCACAAAATTTGACTTTTTTTTTTTACTTTTTAAATTTGAACTGGTATAAAATGATATCTGTGTTTTAATTTGCATTTGTCTGATGATTAGTGATGTTGAATGTTTTTCATATGTTTATTGTCAATTTGTATGTGTTCTTTGGAGAAATATCTATTCATCATTTCCCCCCACATTTTAGTGGAGTTGTGTATAGTTTTTATTTTTGAGTTCTCTGAGTTGCTTTTCTTTGTATATACCAAATATTCGTCCCTTCTAGGTTGAATAGTAAGCGAATGTTTTCTCCCATTCTCAGCTTACCTGTTCATTCTTTTGGTCATTTATTTATTTAATTATTTATTGCCGTACATAAGTTTTTAGCTTAATTAAGTTTATTTACCTATTTTTATTTTTGTCACTTGTGTTTTTGTGGACTTAGTCATATATATATATATATTGACTAAGTCTATATATATATATATATATATATATATATTTTTTTTTTTTTTTTTGCCTACACAAATTTCCATAAGAGTTTTCCCTAGGTTACCTATTAGTATTTTTATAGTATGGGTTTTACATGTAAAACTGTATTTTTTTTCTTTTTAATACTTTTTTATTTTTATTTAAGCATATTATGGGGGTATACATGTTTGGGTTACATTAATTCCTTTGTGCAGTTTGAGTTAAAGTGATAAATGTGCCCTTCACCTGAATACTGTGCATTGTATCCTTGTACCCATTAGGTATAAATGTACCCATTCTTTCCCCTGTTGACCCCTCTCATCTGCTTGCTTTCAGTTGGGCTTTACTACTGTATGTGCACATGGGTGTTGATCAATTAGTTGCAGGTTTATTATTATTTTTTTACCCTGAACTGAGTGAGTACATGTGGTGTTTGTTTTTAAATTCTTGTGTGATATTTCACTTCGAAGTTTGCTCTCCAGTTCCATCCAGGTTGTTACAAGAGGTTTAGTTCATGACTTTTTTATAGATGAGTAGTATTCCATGGTATACATGTACCACATTTTATTAATTCACTCATGCAGTGATGGGAAATGGGACTGATTCTACATCTGTGCTATTGTAAATAGTGGTGTAATAACATTTGACTGCACATGTCTTTTTGATAAAATGACGTTTCTTCTTTGGTGAAATACTCAATGGTGGGATTTCTGGGTCAAATGGTAGGTCTGTTTTAAGTTCTCTGAGTTAACTGCACACAATTTTCCATAGTGGTTTTACTAGTTTGCAGTTCCACCAACAGTGTTTTAGAATTCCTTTTTCTCTGCATCCACTCCAGCATCTGTTTTTTAACTTTTTCATAAAAGCCATTCTCACTGGAGTAGGGAGATATCTGATTGTGGTTTTGATGTGCATTTCCCTCATGATTAGAAACATTGGAAATGTTCATTGGTCATTAATCTATCTTCTTTTGAAAATTTTCTGTTCATGCCTTTTGCGCACTTTTTAATGGGGTTGTTTGATTTTTTTCTGGCTGATGTACTTGAATTCTTTATAAATTTTGGCTGTCAGACCTTTATCAGATGCAATTTTCTCCCATTCTGGGGGTTGTCTATACATGCTATTGATTATGTTTTTGTCTGTGCAGAGCTTTTTAATTTAATCAGGTCCCATATGTTAATTTTTGTTAATGCTGTGATTGCCTTTGGGGTCTTCCTCATAAATTCTTTTCCTGGGCCAATGTCTGTAAGAGTTTTTCCAACATTTACTTCTAAAATTTTTCTAGTTTCATGTCTTAGGTTTATGTCTGTTATCCATCATGAATTAATTTTTGTAAGCAGTGAAAGTGTGGATCCTGTTTCAATCCTCTACATGTGGCTATCCAATTTTCGCAGCACCATTTATTGAGTAAAGATTCTATTCCCCAGTGTATGTTATTGCCCAAGTTGTCAAAGATTAGATGGTAACATGAGGATGATTTTGTAACTAGGGTTTGTTGTAATCCATTGATTGGTCCATGTCTCTGTTGTTGTACCAGTACCATGCTATTTTGGTTACTATACCTTGTAGTATAGCTTGAAGTCTGGTAAAGTGATGCCTCCCAATTTGTCCTTCCAGCTTAAGGATGCTTTGAATATTCATGCTCTTTTCTGGTTTCATATGTAGAATGGAATTATTTTTTCTAGATCTGGGAAAAATGACATGGATATTTTAATGGAGATTACATTAAACCTGTGGATTACTTTGTTTAACATAGACATTTTGACACTGTAGATTCTGCCAATCCATGAGCATAATATATTTTCTCCCTCTGTAACTGATAGTCCTCAATGTGGATTTTTTTTTGCACCTTTGTTAAATATATTCCTAGGAATTTTACTTTTGTTGTTGCTATTGTGAATGATAGTGAGTCTTTTATTTGATTCTCAGCTTCACTGGTGTTGGTGTATAGGAATGCTATTGATTTATCTACACTTTTTTGTAACTCGAGACTTTGCTGAGTTTTTTTTTTTTTTTTTTTTACCAATTCCAGGAGTCTCTTGGCAGAATCTTTGGGATTTTCTAGGTAAACAGTCATCATCAGCAACAAGTGATAATTTGACCTCTTCTGTCTGCAATTTTCTTTCTCTTATGTCTTTGTCTGATTTTGATGTGAGGATGATACTGCCTTCAAAGAATTTGTTAAGGAGAATTCCCACCTCCAGGTTTTTTTTTAAACACTGCTGGGTGCACTAGTACCAGTTCTTAAAATGTTTGATAAATGTGTATAAATCACCTACAAAACCATCTTATCTCGTTTTTTTGTTTGTTTGTTTGTTGTTGTTGTTGTTGGGATATTTTTAAAAGTTATTTATTCAACCTCACTACTTATTACTACTCTGTTATTACTGCTCTCTTGTTACTGCTTCTGGGAAGGTTTTATGTTTCCAGGAATTTATTCATTTCCTTTAGGTTTTCTAGTTTGTGTGCATATAATTGTTCATAATAATCTCTGGTGATCTTTTGCATATCTGTAGTATTAGTTGTAATGCCTCTTTTGTAATTTTTGATTTTGTTTGTTGGGATTATCTCTCTTCCTTTTGTGCTTAGTCTAACTAGTGGTTTATCAATTTTGTTTATCTTTTCAAAGAACCAAATTTTTATGTCATTGATGCATTGTATTTTTTTTTGTTTCTATTTCATTTAGTTCTTCTCTGAACTTTATTTATTTTCTTTCGCTAGCACTAAATTTGGTTTGTTTTTATTTCCCCAGTTCCTTGAGGTATGATGTTAGGTCATTAGTTTGTGATCCTTCTATTTTTTGATAACCACTTAACACTGTAAACTTCCTTTTTGGCACTACCTTTTCTCTATCTCAGAGATTTTAGCATTTTGTGTTTCCATTTTCATTCATCTCAAAAACTGTTTAAATTTCCATCTTAATTTCATCATTTACCAAAAGGTCATTCCTAAACACAGTTTAATTTGTATGTGTTCATGTACTCGTAATTTGCAATTTCTCTTTGGTATTGATTTTTATCAGTTTTCAACTATTATTGTCTAGACAATGATTGTTATAATTTTGATTTGTAAAAATTTATTATGACTTATTTTGTTGCTTAACATATGGTCTATCTTGGAGAGTGTTTCATATGCTAATGAGCTGCAGTTAGTTTGTAGAATGCATATTTGTCATTGACTGGTTTAAGCATGTTGTTTAATTTCCATGTATTTGTGTGGTTTCCAAATTTCTTCTTACTATTGACTTCATTTTATTATGACCTGAAAGGTACTTAATATGTTTTCATTTTTTAAAAAAATTGTCAATACCTGTTTTATTGTCTAACAAATGGTTTATCCTAGAGAATATTCCATGTACTATTGAGAAGAATATACATTCTAGAGATGTTGTGTGGAATGGTCTGAAAATGTCTGTTAGGTGCATTTGGTATAGCATAAGCTTTCTTAATTGATTTTCTGTCTTGGTGCTCTGTCTGTCCACTGTTAATAGTGGAGTGTCCCCTATTAGTGTTGTTTCACATACAATCTCTCCCTTTTTGTTCTGTTATTCTTTTGTATATATATATATATTATATATGTGTGTGTGTGTGTGTGTGTATAAGCACCTGCCTTGGTTGCATATGTTTGCAATAGTTATATTCTCCTGTTGTATTGACCAATTTAATCATTATACAATGATCTTCTTTTATATCATTTTTATCTTAAAGTTTATTTTATCTGATATAAATATAATTACTCTTGACCTTGATTGATTTCCATTTGCATCTTTTTCCTTCATTTCACTTTCAGTCTACATGTGTCTTTATTCATAAAGTAAGCTTCTTACAGACTGCATATATTTGGATTTTTTGTTTTATTCATTTAGCCATATTAAATGTTTTCCCTGGAAAATTTAGTCTATTTACTATCAAGGTAAATTGATAATTAAGAGCTTACTATTGTCGTTTTGTTACTCATTTTCAGGTTATTTTGCAACTCTTCCTTTTGTCCTTTTTTTACTGACTTCCTTTGTAGTTAAGTGATTTTCTATGGTGGTCTCCTCTAGTCATTTATTTTTATTTTTATCATGTCTATTATAGGATTTTGCTCTGTGCTTATCAAGAGGCTTATAAGAAATATCTCATAGCAAATTATTTTAAACTGATTATAACTTAACTTTGTTCTCAAAGTAAACAAACACATAAAAAACCTGAACTCATCTTTAACTTCATCCCCCACCCTGTATTTAGACTTTTACATGTCTCAATTTGCACATTTTTATGTTGCATATCTTCTAGAAAATTGTAGTAGTTATTATTGTTAATAGTTTTGTCTGTTAGTTGTCATACTAAAGATATGTGTGGCTTATATACCACAATTACATTATTAAAATATTCTGAAATGTTTGTATCTTGTTTCTGTCTTTCATCAATTATTTAATAGTTTATGCTTTCACACTATTTTTTCAAACATTATCATCTTTTCCCCTAAGATTCAAGAAATCCTTTAGCATATTTTGTAAGACATGTCTGGTGGTGGTGAATTTCCTCAGCTTTTGCTTTTGTCTGAGAAATTGTTTATCTTTCCTTCTTGTTTAAAGGATAGATTTCCTGGATACAATATTCTCAGTTGGTAGTTCTTGTACTCTAAAATTTTGAATATATAATTCGACTTCTTCCTGGCTTATAAAGTTTCCCAGAGAAGTCTGCTTCCAGATATATAGGTGCTCCTTTATATCTTATTTTCTTCCTTTCTCTTGCTCCTTATAGGATCTTTTTGTCCTCAGCCTTTGAGGGTTTGATGTGCATTGAAGTGTACATATTTGGGTTGACTTTGCTTGGTGACCATTATACTTGCTTTACCTGGAGATTTTTGTTTTTCTCTATGTTTAAAAAGGTTTCTGTTATTATTTCCTTGAATAAGCTTTTTAATCTTTTCTCTTTCTCCACTTCCTCTTGATTTTCAACTACTACATTTGCTCTTTTAGTGCTGTCCCATAGATATTATAAGTGTTTTTCATTTATTTCATTCTTTTTTCTAAGTATTTTCAAATACCTTGCCTTTGAAATTTTTGATTTTTACCTTCTGTTTGATAATTTCTGCTCTTGAAATACTCTATTTCATTTTTCACTTCCTCCAGTATAGTTTTCAGCTCCAATATTTTTATTTTATTTTTAAGATTATTTTAACCTCTTTATTAAATTTCCATGATAAATTTCTAACTTGCTTTTCTATGTTTTCTTAAAGTTTGGTGAATTTCATAAAAATAACTATGTTGAATTTCCTATCCAAAATGTCATATATCTTCATTTCCACAGAATTGTTTACTGGTTTCTTATTTAGCCTGTTTGGTAGAGTCACATATCCTTGAATATTCTTGATGCTTTGTATTATGTCAATGCCTCAGCTTTGAAGAATTAAATATTTATTTAAGTCTTTATATAGCTTTGTTTCTACTTGGTCTTCTTCATGCCCTTCTGGGAATCAACAAAGGACTGAATGTTGAGTTCCCTAAGTTTGTGGTCACTGCATCCTTTGTACCACTGGAAGGTGACCTAATCCAGGGATGCTGTCACTGGTGCAGAGCCTAAGGTTCCCAGACATGGAGGTCTTGGGGAATATCAGGTAGAGTTCCTTGTATTCTCAAGTAAAGTTCTCCACTCACTTCCTTCTCCTTCCTCTAGGCTGCCTGGAGTTTTGGAAAGGGTGGCATGAACCCTGCCTTGGCCACCAGAGCTGGCACCATTCTGGGTTATCCTTGAAACCTACAACTTCCCAGACCAGTGAAGCAAGAGGACCCACCTATGTTTGTGGCCCCTATTGCCTGAATATTGCTGATCTGTATTCAGGGCCCCAGGGCACTTTAGCCATTGGTGATGCTGGCTGGGATTTAGGCCCATCTCATCAGGGCAGCAGATTCCATTTTGGCCAGAGGTGATTCTGAAAGCACCATTTGGGAACACTGGCCTAAAATCAGCAATTGCAGGGTTCTGTGCAGTGTTGTTTTACTGTGGTGGAGTTGTTCCAAAACAAAGTCTCCCGCAGCTCTTCTTTCCTGCCCTCAAGCAGAGGAAATTTCTTTCAAACTGCTCTGTCTGAAGTTGTTGTGGATGACATGGCACTTCTGTGGTCACTGCTGCTGATTTTGTACTGGGTTATATCTGAAGCCCATGGATTTTCACACCATCTTTGTAAAGAGCCTCACCCAAGGACCAAAGTTGCTATGGGGTTCCTGCCACTAAAATTAATTTAGGGTCTAATACCACATTAGTCAACAGGTTGTAAAGTGGGTCCAGACTCAGGATTTTCTTCTGTCCAGAGTCTGAATACTCCTTTCATGAGTGCCAGACTAGGAAAAGGGGCCACAGAATTCTTCCTGGTGCTGTATATTATGATGGTAGCGCAAGTCTAAGTTCTAATGCAAAGTGCTTTACAAACTTTCCTCTTCCTCTCCCAAGCATACAGACTCCATGTGTGCAGTTCATTTCCTGGAGTTGGAGGGGAGGTGATGTAGGAAGTGTGAGACTCGTCTTCCTACTCTCTTCAATATGTTATTTCTTGTAATCATGTTATCACCAGGTACTTTGATTGCTTATCTAATTTCTCTAGCTCTTGTGTGTGGAGAGTTGTACAACTTTATGTTCCTGCAGGAACATGATTCATGGAGAGTTCTATTCCACCATCCTTTTCTGTCTTTCTCTTAGGGATTTTAATAATTTATTTTATTGAGATATGTATCTATGTAATTTCAGGCCCTTTTGTGGATGGGAACTTATTTCCTAAGCCCTTTCATATTATGCCATATCTTTTTATAAAGATAAAGCAAGTGGAATAGCTCTAATATGAATTCAGATTCCACAGAATGTTAACAATGGGCAAAAAACCTTGAGTAGAAGTTACATCTTTAGAATGTATGGATGCAACAAAATCATAACCCTTATGATCAAGCTGACCTCTAAAATGAAATTTTATTGTCATTGCTTGATAAACCTGTTCTATTAAAAAATACCTTGAGTCAACTACTGATGGTTATATAGTTTCAGTGATTAGTCTAGGCTTTGATCATTTGGTGGCCTTTCTATGCTATAAGGTCACATCAGCCAAAATAATTAATTCAAAGCAAGATTACTTTAGTTACTTGCAGAAGTTTTTATATTCAATATTAATTGAATTACATTAAAGTTTTATAGATTCTTTTAATAAATATAGGGAAGTTTTCATCTTTATTTTAATGGTTTCTTTTAGTTTTCTAATCCTTAATTTCTAGATTTAGGTTATAGTATGTAAAACTAATATGCACATATTTTTTCTTTTCTTTGTTTTTTTAGATACAGAGTCCCACTTTGTCACCCTCAATAGAGTGATGTGGTGCCATAGCTCACAGCAACCTCCAGCTCTTGGGCTTAGGCGATTCTCTTTCCTTAGCCTCCCAAGTAGCTGGGACACAGGCAACCGCTGCAACACCTGGCTATTTTTTGTTGCAGTTCGGCCGGGGCCGGGTTTGAACCCACCACCCTTGGTATATGGGGCCAGCACTCTACTCACTGAGCCACTGGCACTGTCCCATATTTTTTCTTTTATTCACTATTAATGGCTTATCTATTTTTGTAAGGGTTATAAAAAGTACTTCGTATATAATTTTTTATCTGCATATATAGATTAAACACTAAGGTAGTAGGAGGTGTTTTTTTTTTTTTAATTGGCATTTACTTACGGTTAAACTAGAATGCACGAGAAGTTGAAACTGATTTAAGCTAATTATAATTTTTAGTAATTACTCTCTGAGGAAAATTTTATCTAATTTCAAAAACTTGTATATCTTTTGATTAACATTTAAATTTACATTAAGATTGATTCCTCTTAAGGTATATTTAAAGCTGACCTTAAATTTTGCCTTGAATATCAAACTTGTAGTTTTAGCTATATAACCTTCTGATTATTTTTTTAAAGGAAATATTTTTTCCTGTAAAACCTTTCCAGTTTATTATATTCTACTTAATTTATAATGTCAGAGATATAGGATGTAATTGTTCTTATTTTTAATGATAACTTTATCCTCCAATTTTTCTTTGTGAAAGTCTTTCTTTAATACATAAATTAGATTTCTCTCTTCCATACTATACATTCATTAGTTGCAAATTTATTCCTGGTAAAATGCAAGAAAAAAAAACCCTCTTTATTTTTACATGTTGTTATTTTCTTCAAGGTGTTAACCTTGAAAAGAATAATCTTATCATCATTGTGAAACTTCTCTGTTTCATTTTTTTGCTTCTGAGACACGTTTGAAAACTAAAGTTTGTTATAAAATTTAAAAGAATTAAACAAAACATTTCTTAAACCTGCAAAAATTACATTCTACTCACACCTCAGTCTTTAATATCTCACATTCTTTATGAAAGTGTGCATAATTACCTCACAATTCATTAGCTTGCTCTTCAGCATGTGCCACTATTTGCATAGAACATTTTGCTATTCTAATCTTGGTCTTTCATAACTAAGAAGAGAAAGCCCTTTTATATTTCAGTAATTATATAACTTCCTTTAGTGGATATGACTTTTTACTCTATGCTCAACACATTATTTGTAGGAAGCTATAGTCCATTCCCCATCAGGATGTAAGATACAGTTTCTTCTTACTATTAGTAGAGTTAACTTCTGTTCCCCAATACATAATACATCTGCAGATTTCTATGTTTTTAAGGAAATAACAAAATTACTGAGCAATTCTTGTCAGAGGTTATTGTTCAGTATCATCACGTCCCAAGCCAAAATTGCTTGGATTATTTCAGGTGGATAATTTTATCTGCACAATTACAAATAATTCTATCTAATAGGTCAATTAATTTAATTTGGGGGAATATATTATCTAAGGTCACTTGTTTAAATGCACCAATATGAACTATGCTCAAAAACAAGCACTGACAGTATTTATTTGTCTGATGTTTTCTGTGTCTGAACACACACACACACACACACACACCCCTACTCTAAAGGTCCCAATTTAGCTGTCTTTTCCATATTCTACAATTTAGAATTCTGAATATGTTTGTTTCATTACATAAATAAATCTTTTATTATTTACCAAATCAACTTTTATTATTTGCCTTTTATTTAAAGCAGCCATGTGTTTACTCATTGAGATTAAAGTATCACAAAATATGTAATTAATACTGAAAATTCTTGTTGTTTCAATTCATGCCTAGTATAAAAAACATGGATCTCTAAAAATTTAGTGATACTGAATACCTATATTTCAAAGAGGCTACGTCAATTTGCCTATTTTTGGTTCTGATCAAAAATCTCAGCTGAACTGATCACTGTGTTACGTATTATAGTAGGGAATGTGCTAAAAGATATAGATGATTTCTTTATAATTTTACTACTTCTGTATGAAAAATTTGCAATGCCCTAATCTTAAAATGGTAAATTTGAAATAGTGAAAGGAGTGAACTATGTAACAAGATTGTATTTGAGGAATTCAGTCCCTCAGCTGTTGTTTCGTATGCAACTAAAGTAAATTAATGTGTCTGGCAGAAGGGCAAGCAGCCGCAAAAACCTGCAGAGGAGTTGGTCATAGAAGGGACCCTGGAAATGCCCATTCCAGAACTCTAGGGGAGGAAGACACCCCTGAAACAAACTTTAGTACTTTCTGAAAATGGGAGGGGGTGTCTTAAGCTGTCCTAATTGACTTCTTAACTATTTCCCTTGATTTTGATTCCCTACTTACAAGATAAACCTAAGTTTGGTTTCCTGTGCAACCAACTTACAGCGTTTTATTACAGTTCCCTACACATTTACCAAGAGGGCCCAGGCTGCCAGGCATTGTGCTGACGTTATTACGACTCATCAGGAGCTGACGTTACCACGGGCTGCAGTCCAATGAGGGAAGGATGTAGACAAGCGTGTAGACACTTTCAAAACATTCTTGAGGACTATGAAAAACATTATGCTAAAGTATTGGAAAACACATTCTATGCATTTAAATGTGTGTGTTACCAAGTGAATAAAAATATATTTATATGTAAGTGTGTATAGGAAAAAAAGACTGTTATGTATATGCACTGGGCAATAGTGTGATTAAGTTTGGGAAGAAGCATGTGATGACTTGTGAGTGGATTATTAAACAGCTACTTCACTTATTATACTTAATTTCATATGCTTTCTCTTTTTAAAAAAATGTTAAGTATTTCTTGTATTTGTTAACACCTATATGTTCACACATAAAAGGAAGGAAAGGAGCCCTGAAGGAGACTAGGAAGTCCTGGAAAAAATGCAGCTGATGCTTTTCAAGCTCTGTACATTCCTTCTGTCCAGACTTATAAATGAGGAAGAGCACAGATCTTCCCAGGGGCTGCAAATCGTCTGTAAACCTGGATGTAGAACTTGACCTGGGTAGAAAGTGAAACAAAGACCACCAGCAGTTCACTGCTGGAAGCGGACAGCTTGCTATAATGTTCCCAGCTAAATATAAACAACTTTCTCAGAACATAATCAATACTCAGACAAGGGCACTGTGTGACCATAATGGAATAAGACAAAGAAAGGACACCCACCTTACAATCACAGGAGTAACTAAATGTCCCCTTCTGCAGACAAGCATAGGTGACTAATATTTCTTTACCAATGATAATTCTCGCTCTATTTAAAACTCCTTGCTTCTAAATTAAAAAAAAAAAAAAATTGGTTCCAGTCATTGAATTGTCCAGGCTGCTTGAAAACATCCTACCCAGACTTGTCTGTAGCTCTCTAAATCTTCCCTAGAGTCACTCAGCATAAATTCAAATATTATAATACACCACCCCACTCCTTTTCACAGACAGTCAATTTTCTTCTAATGTGGTTCTCCTTTCCTGCAAGAAGCTAATAAATCTTGTTAGTGGATTTTGATGATAGTGGCAGGAAGATGACACCATATAGATAGTCGTGAAGACAATAAAGATCACACTAGAATGTGCAATACCAAGGAAATGGAGTGGTCATTGGAAAATGTAACCCACAGGAAGGAGAACTTCAGAATTGTTTAAAACATCATTATGCTGGTAATATAGAAAACAAATCGGAGTCAGGGAAAGAGTGAAAGGAAATAACTTAGTGGGAAGATTTAGAATCTGGCTAAGAGGGGATGAGGACCACAATTGGGGAATGCCAGTGTAAATATAAAGAAGTAAAGAAGAAAAGGGCAGGGTTTAGTAACTGATTATGACAATGTTTACTGAAAAGTGACATGGAAGAAACAGCTTTGGAGAAGGTTGAATGACTGAGTAGCTATTTGACAGTCAAACAGACAATTCAATCCATTGATCTAAAACTCAGGAGAGGTATTTGAGCTGGAAATACAGATTTGGTTGCCACTATAAGAGGGATGATAAACCAACCATTAAATTTTTGTGGATTTTATTATATCCTACTCTGGATGAATGCAGATGTCTCTGCTATTCAGTTATTGCTATTTCCTTTCAGCAACTAGCTAATAGACACAGTCAGTTGTAAAACATAAAGTGAAATTGAATAGGGTAATTTTTTATTCTTCAAGAGGCAAACAAAAGAGATCCAAGTGATTCATAAATACAACATTTAACTACGAGATAAGATAATAACATTCTCTTCTATTCATGAACCCATGTTGCAGGCAGGAAAGACCGTATAGATAGAATTGCCCAACTAATTATCCCAGGATCAAAGCAGTCTTTGAAAATTGGAGGGTTCATATGACATATATTAATGAGTGATAGTTTGTAATTCTCATAAAGAGAAGAGTACCTTGACAATTTGCAGCCAGAGGATTTGAAGTAATTATTTATTTCTACATTCTTTTCACTCCAAAGAATTTTTCAAGATAGCTAAGAACTGAGAGACACTTGAGTTTTTCCAGAATAAAACATTCTTAGTACATAATTAGATAAAATCTTTGTACAGCAGTTTTCCCCACCACCCTGCCAGTAGCTGTAGACCACAATAACTCATTGTTTGTGTCTCCCCTTATTTATATCTAAGTCACAACTTTTGATAACATGAGACAATATTCTAAGTATAATAATCTTGAACTTTAATTCCATACACACTGTACTACATATGTTACATATATTATCTTATTTAATTATCATCACAACCTCATGAATTAGTTAACAGTTCCCTCTTGATATTATGGTTAGAGAAATTGTCTGTTATAATACAGCTAGTAGGAAGACTCAATATTTTCAAGATGTGAATTCTTCCCAACTTAATGTATAGCTTCAATAAAATCCCAATAGAAATCTCACTAAGTAATTTTATGTATCTTAACAAAATTATTCTAAAACTCATATGGAAAGGCAAAAGACCCAAAATGGTCAGCACAGTATTAAAGAAGAATGAAGTTTTAGACTGAAACACTCAAATTTAGGACTTACTATAAAGCCACAGTTATCAAAACAGTGTGATACTGGTGAAAAAAATAGGCAAGTACATCAATGGTACAGAATAGAGAAACCCCAAATAGGGATATATAAATATAATCAACTAATTTTTGACCAAGGAGCAAAGGCAATATAATGGAGAGTATATATTTTCAATAAATGGATCTCAAACCACTGGACATGCATATGCAAAAAAAGGGGATCTATAAACAGACCTTACATCTTTCACAAAAATTAACTCAAAATGGGTTATAGACCTATTTGCAAAATGGATAGCTATAGAACTCTTATAGACTAATATAGGTAAAATAACCTAAATGACTTTGGGTGTGGTAACGAATTTTCAGATACAACACCAAATGCATAACCTATGAAAGAAATAATTAGCTAGACTTCTTAATAATTAATATAGCTAGCAAATGTTGAAACCAACTCCAGAAGTTGAACTCTTAAAAACTACACTTTTATTTACATATTATAGGAATTAGTGCATAGCTTGAGATGATGAAAGAAAATGTCATCAATCTAATATTATATTTATCCTACTCAACAGCAGTATTTATCATAACAAACTTCCTACTAGCTGATGAGTTATATACAAAATCACTCTCTACCAAATTGTATTATATATTGGCATAAATTAATCCCTGGCATTTTACATGGTATTGAAGTTTTAATTTCTGTTTGAGTGAAAAATTGTAATTGTCCTCTCTCTCCCCTTTTATCTCATATTAAAATTGGATATTATCTTTTAAAATCGCTCTATCTCTCAAGAAAGTCTTTGAACAACAGAAGACTTTAATGTAGATATACTGACCTTTTCGTTTTCAGCTGTTGGATTTCAGCCCCTGCAACATAAAGTTCTTTTTGGTTTATCATCCCAAACCCACTTTCCCATAGGTCACATTTGGCATTCTCTCTGCAAATCTTGGTGTGCTGATTTAAAATTCAGTTTTCTGGGCTTCACATACATCTACTGAATCAGAGTCTCTAGGGATGAAGCCTACGGATCTCTAGTTTTTTCCTGGCCACTAAGTGAATCTTGCACACGTGATTTGAAAACCATAGGTATAGGAAAGAAGGATGTTTTCCAGATGTTTTACCCAACTCCTAATCATCAATTATATGATGAAAATAACATGAAAATTATTTTTATTTTATCTGAAATTTCAAACCATATATCATTACTCTATATGCCTTACAGTCTTGCAAGGTATTTTTGGCAGCACATAATTAGTGTAATAGTATAATTATACATACAAAACCCAAGTGTGAAAATATACATCTTATTTAACATATGATTCACTGTTGCACCTCGCAAACATAAATTAACACTTTAAGGGAGAACAAAGAAGACTTGTAGACAGTATTAACAGCAAGGATAAAATTTTTGTACAGAACAGGGATGGAGGAGAAGTTGCCAAGCATTTCTCATCATAGCATCAGAAAAGCTTAGAGCTTTTCTTTATTGCATGGCCCTCCCAACCAAAGGAGAAGAAAAGGGGATCCATCATATCATGAGTTCCTTACAAGGAGAAATTGGCCAAAAATCAAATTCTAAGATGTTCCCAAGGCTAGAGGGAAAGGCTATGGGACCAGCTTTTAACTCCTTTTTTCCAATCACGTTCATGATCGCAGAGTCTTGTATTTGTATAATTTTGTATGGATATAAACTTAAATAATTCATATTTATATAATGATATTTTGCTTCTCAGAGATCTGCTAATTTTTCTAAGCCTGCTAATATGGCTATTAGAAAATGCAATTAAAGGAAGTGAGAATCATTTTGCTTCTTTAAAATAGTTTCTAGACAATGGAATTTAAAATAAATATTAAAAATAGTTTCTAGACAATGGATTTTAAAATAAATGTTAAAAAAATTAGGGAAAATATTATATTGACAAGAAATAGTCTTGAAACAAATTAATGCAAGTTTACAACAGAAACATTAGATCAATAATTGTTTTTTGTTTTGTATGTGGGTAGCTTTCACTTTTATTGAAATGATATCATATAAACCTAACAATGTAATTTTGGAATCAGTATGAAACTATTGCTTGGTGGTAGACAAATGAAAATTATTTTAATCCATTAACGCAAAGGAATTTGTATTTTATTTTTAGTTTTTTAGTTTTATTGTATGGTTAAAATTGAAATTTTGTTACATTTATAGATTGTACAGTGGTAAAATCAGGACTTTTAGTGTATACAATAAAAATTACTCGAATAAAAATCAAGTGTATATAGTAGCTTCAATTATAATCAATATTATCCATCATGTTATAATAATCATAGTTTATTGTGGTTGTAAGGTACATAATTTAGTTCCTTTAACTGCTGAATTATTTGTGAAATCCAAAAATAGAAACTTAGGTATGAAGACATCCCACTGAACATGAAGGATGGAATTCATACTTGCACCTCTGCCTCTTCCCAATACTTACTTAAATTACTCCAGTAAAAGAGTAGATCAACCACGATCAAAAGGACAAGAGATGGTATGACTGTGACATATTTGTAGAAATGGGAAACAGGTGCATGTTAAGAGATTTAAAAGAGTAGAGAAACTTGAAATCCAAACAGGCAGTCAGGAAAGTGCAGGAGGAGGTATCTTATGCTACTTGATCATGAAAAAGTTCAGATATAGGAAAAAGTTAGATACTATAAGCAAAGGTGCAGAAGGAGTATTTTTATAAAATTAAACAAATGAATTAAAATAAATTAAAAAATAAAAGATGCATTTTGTCACTCTGACCTGTTTCACATTTGAAACAGCTGACAGCTCCCCTTGTTTAGTACCAGCACAAGAGAGTTCAAGCAACAAACTGGAAGAAATCTGGACTTTGGACAAAAAATGAAAAAAAATGGAAATATAATTGAAGTAATATTTTCAAGAGTAGAAAAGAAATGGCAAAGAAATTTAAAGTAAAAGATAAAACATGGGTGGTGCCTGTGGCTCAGTGAGTAGGGCACTGGTCCCATGTACCAAAGGTGGCAGGTTCGAACCCAGCCCTGGCCAAACTGCAAAAAAAAAAAAAAGATAAAACATGATGAAATTAGGAAATAAATATAGGTAGTTTAGCATCTCAACAATCAAAATTGCAAAAAGAGAGAACTGAGAAAATGGAAAACAGATAATTTTTTCCAAATAATTTGTTTTTAATGTGAAGTACTAAGAACACACACTTCCAAATTGAAATTAAAAATTTTATGAGTAGAAAATAGATTAAAAAGACATTTCATAAAATAATCTAATCAGTGAGAAGACCCTGAAAGTTTCCTTAGAGGGAGACTGGAAGAGATAGAGAGATGGAAAGAGAGAGTGAGAACGAGGGAGAGAGAGAGAGAGTCAAGTAACAAATGTTTTAAATCAGATTGGTACTGAGTATCTCTGAAGGACATACTAGAAATTATAAGATAGTGGAGAAATTACTTAAAATTTATTCTGAAGCTGTAATTCTGTAGTAGAGTTAATCTGTGCACTCATAGTTGGAAGAGTAGATTTGAGACTTTAGACCTACAAAATATATACAATTTGCCTCCCTTGCACCCTTTCCAATCAAAATAAAATAAGGAATTAGGAGAAGAAATTGCATTATCACAAACAAGGGATTAGGACCGCTGGTAGGAAAGAATCTCTAAATAATAAAAACAGCACAAGATAGCAGCTTTGTGGTAAGTCTGGAGAACTAGCAACCTAAATCTGAGCAGAAAATAGAAGACTCAGGAGGGATATTTTCAAAAACAAACAAATAGATAACAAACAAACACATCTAATAGGATGTGATGGTTTTTAAAATTTTGGGAAAAATTTACAGTTATGAAGAGTAGTTTAGGGATCAATCAGATCAGTTATTGTTAATTTAAGATACAAAGAACAAAGCAAGCTGGGTTGGTGGCTCACATGTGTAAACCCAACAATCTGAGAGGCTGAGGCATGTGGATTACTTGAGGCTGGCATTTTGAGACCAAATTGAAGAACATGGAGAGAACCCTGTCTCTACAAAAAATAGAAAAATTAGCTAAGTATGGTGGCAGGTGCCTGTAATCTCAGCTACTTGGGAGTCTGGGGCAGAACTGTCATTTGGAACCAGGAGTTAGAGGTTGCTGTGAGTTATGATAATGCCCAGTACTCCACCCGAGGCAGAGCGATATTCTGTCATAAATAAATAAATAAATAAATAAATAAATAAATAAATAAATACTTGTACATAAAAGCATACTTCAGCAATGAATTTTATTTGCAAGGTAATAAAGATATTGACAACAAAAGACTTAAACAAACATTCTTACATAATACTATTGAGGAAATGGAGGAATGGGATATGTTTCAAGTTTGGTATGCAAGAAATCAGCTAAGTCTACGTTAGATATTTTTGAAAACTAAAAATCAACAAATAGGTGTATAAATGTTATTTAGAAACATGCAAGGTTAGACAATTAAATTCACAAACTCATCCTAGAAAAACTGCTACATATTTCAAAGCCGAATATCACTACAGTCATCTTCAAAGTCCTCCCTTCTCTGTGGGAAGGTAGGCACTGATACCAGTGCCTTGTCCACCCATCAAAACACTTCTTCTAGGATGAGTTGCTGAACTTAATTGTCAGATCTTGTAGGACAACAGAACTAATGGCCGGTCCAAGAAGAGTTTCAAATGTGCTTTGACGGGGAGACTATCATTGGTGTCTGTGCATAGCTTCCCAAGGGAAGTACTTCAGAGGTGATGTAGAGATATTTAGCAACCAGGTATGTAGCACTGTTTCTAGGATAAGTTCATGAACTTAATTGTCTGATCTTGTATAGTTAAATGTCAAATCATCACCTAAAAGACTTGAAAGGGGTACCTTCTGAACAAGAGAAATGGATAATGACAATGAACAATTATTTTTTTATAAAAATGTCTATAGATGGAGACTTCACATCTTCTGTATTAACTTGGATGGAGGTGGAACATATTTTTCTTGTGTGTTGCATAACAGGAATGGAGAAGCAAGAATCTAATGTACTCAATTCTAATATGAAGGCAGCAGATGATCTATTACAGGGTAGGAGGTTAGGGGAAAGAGGGAGGGGTAGAAGAGAGGTGGGATGGGGATGGGGTGTCGTGGGGGAGGGACACCTCTTGGGGGCGGGACACAATTATAAGAGGTACTTTACCTAACAAATGCAATCAATGTAACATAATTCTTTGTACCTTCAATGAATTCCAAACAATAAAAAAAGTCTTATGGTTTTACTTGATATACTAACTACATTATTTTCATGTCTAACTCTAAATGAAAAAAATATATATATATCAACTTCTTTTAGTCACTTTTCTTGGGCTTCCTTTGAAAATTCACTCATTTATTATCTAACTGCAAAAATATAAAATATGATTTACTACATTAGAAGTAATGAGTGATATTTTACTTTGAAAATGTAAAAAGTGAGAGAAAGTAATGAAAACTATCTAAAAACTTAAATACTTATATATGCACAATAATTATATTAATAGGCAATATGATTTTAATTTATTTGAAATTGTTTGCAGTATGGTTTTTCTCTTATTTAATGTAATATATAATTAAAAGTGACCCAAAGTAGGACTCTAGTTTATACAATGACTTCAAATTATTCCGCACTTAAGGCAGTATAATTTACTTAATCTCAGAAAAAAATATTATTTAGTCATGCTGATTCTTCTGGTCCTGTTTTTATACCACCTTCCTTTGGTAATCAATATTAATGCTATTTCAAAGCATGATAGAAAAATCAATCCAAGAGTTATTTTTTTCAATGGCTGGCTCCAAGGACCTGTTTGCAAAGTTGAAAGTCTTTTCATGGAATCTTCTTTCTGATGTGATTGAGTGGAAAACTTAATGAAGTCAAACTTGCAAAAATCTTTTAAGAAAAAAGCTCTCTTATAATCTAATTTTATAAAACAGAAAAAACTCACGTTGATCTTTAGCACAGGTGTTCCCATTCTGTCTTTCTGCTTCTTTGACTCTTGCATACACACACTCATACACATGTCAATGTAAGTTTATCTATCAGTTATCATCTACTTATCACTTATCATCATAATTATATCTACATGTAAATAGAATTACACGTGCAAAGATCTCTTGAAAATATACGGTAATGGATGTTATAAAAAACAGAGTGTAATGTTATTTTCCTCTTATTTTTCAGGTAATTTTGAGATAAATATTAATATATATATATGGATCTTGTTTCCTAGGAATCTTAAATTAATCACCCAAGACAAACTAAATATTCTATGATCTAGTGTTTCTCAAAGAAATACTATACAAGTATCTTTTGGATATTTATTAAAATTGTAAATTATTGAGTCAATATTTAACAAAATTATCATCTCCAGAGATAGAGACCATAATATATACTTTTAATATACTTGCTTTTATGTATCAAAAAATAGAGAAACACTGCCTCATTCCATAGTCCTTCCTTATATTTGTCACACATTTCTAAGTATGGGATAGGATGGTATTACCATTAACATACTAACCAGAATCAATATTTTGGTTCAAACAATTCATTGCCCTGTGATAAGAGAATGAAAATTTAGAAAACAAAATTGAGAAAGAACTCAAGTAAATTTAGCTAGAAGAAATAAGTGGCTCTCTAAAATAGTTCTATACACTATCTGGATCAGAATGTCCTGAAAGTTCTTATTTAAAATATAGATTTAGAGTATTTCCCATTATTACAAGACCACAACTTTTTAGAATGAGTTATGGTAGGCAATAGATAGCAGTTGAGGTGTTTCAAACAAGCTGCTTATACAAGATTATTTTTGTTTAAAAACAGCCTTAATTTATGTTTAATTATGATAAATATTGAATAACAATTAGAAATTAATTAGCTGTTTTTATAGTTTTGAAGTTGTAAAGCATAAACCACAGCCATAATGGCTGAAGGTAGATATTCTCTACAAATACAGGAAACCACAGGAACCACAGGAGAAAAATCTTTGCTTTAATTTGTCACTGAGCTTTGAGCTTTTGTCTCTTTGGTAGAAATAGGAATTCATCCTTAGGTTTCCAGGTCATTTTCAAACTATAATTTACTTTTGAAAGCATACATGAAGGTTTAAAGTTTAAAGTTTAGACTTTAAAGTTTAAAGTGTTTTCTGAAGATATTAAATTAAGATGTTAAGAAAGTTATGTGTTTTTTGAGGGAGTCAGTAAAATTGTAGACAGACAGAGACTTTTGAATTTAAATGCTAGAGAATTCAAGGAGAAGAAAAATCCTATAATCAGAATAGATTTAAAAAATGGTTAGACTAGAAATGGTACAATTAGTATTTTTATCCAAGTATTACAGAAAACATATCTTCTTAAAACTAATAGGTGTCAAAAGTTCTTAATAAATAAAGATACCCATAGAGATTCTGAGTAACCAAGATATATTCTAGACATCGAGTCCACCAAGGAAAATAAACTGGATGAGTAGAAATGTATAAGGAGTTTTTTGAATAGCAAGAAAGGGGAAACAAAAAGGAATTACAAGGATCAAGCATTCACAGTAACATTCTTTCTTGTTGTGTTCTAGTTATCACTGCCAACTTCGAGGAGGGCATTTGGGCCTAGCCAATAACTAGAGAAACTGAAGATGTGGAAAATACTGCTGTAGACAACACCATATATAGTGAAAAGAGGCTGCTTGTACAAAGGAAAAAATGCTTTACTGCATGTCAGACTAAAGGAAGACCTTATATGGAAGTAAAGCACATTGGTACAGCCAAAAAACATGAGAACAAAGTAAAACGAGTAGTGAGAAAATATGTTTGATGAAGAAAATATGTCAGATGAAGAAAATAGTAGAAAGAAGTTGCCTTTGTATATCCCAACAACAGTCAAGATGAGAGGTTAATCACAGACACAACTCCCTTCTCCATAGCCTCAAAGAAAATGAAATACTTAGGAATATATTTAACAAAAGAGGTAAAAGACCTCTATAAAGAAAATTATGAAACCTTAAGAAAGGAGATAGTAGAGGACTTGAATAAATGGAAGAACATACCATGCTCATGGCTGGGAAGAATTAACATTGTTAAAATGTCTATACTTCCCGGAGCAATTTACCAATTCAATGCCATCCCTATTAAAATACCAACATCCTACTTTCAAGACCTGGAAAAAATGATTCTGCGCTTTGTATGGAACGAGAAAAAACCCCGTATAGCTAAG
>CAUYRH010027024.1:0-31145 GCA_963574655.1 Perodicticus potto
AAGGGTTATTCTCGAAAAGCAGCAGCTCTTGAATTCTTAAACAGATTTGAAGAAGCCAAACGAACCTATGAGGAGGGCTTAAAACATGAAGCCAATAACCCTCAGCTCAAAGAAGGTTTACAGAACATGGAGGCCAGGTTAGCAGGTAGGTACCACATATACGGTTGTCTTTCTTTCTTACTTTTTTTTTTTTTTTTTTTTTTGACACAGAGTCTCTTTGTCACCCATGGTAGAGTGCTGTGGTGTCATAGCTCACAGCAAACTCCAACTCTTGTGCTCAAGTGATCCTCTTGCCTCAGTTTTTCTTTCTTTTTTTTTTTGAGATAGAGCCTCAAGTTGTCACCCTGGATAGAGTGCTGTGGCATCACAGCTCACAGCAACCTCCAATTCCTGGGCTCAAGCGAGTCTCTTGCCTCCACCTCCCAAGTAGCTGGGACTACGGGCGCCCACCACAACGCCTGGCCATTATTTGGTTGCAGCCGTCATTGTTGTTTGGCGGGCCCAGGCTGGATTCGAACCCGCCAGCTCAGGTATACGTGGCTGGCACCTTAGCCTGTTGAGCCACAGGCGCCGAGCCCGGGCCCAATTTTCTACAACAGGTGCTATTTAAGAATAGCTTATCAAGAATCAAAATTAGGCCCCACTAGATCTTTCTAGTATTCTGGAAAGGGTGCTGAATACATGACTTTCTTGATGATCATCTATCTGCTCGGCCCTATTTATGCCACTTCACATGCAAAGTCAAGGTTAAAAGCAGGGCTTTGGAGACAGCTCATCTGGTTTGACTCCCAGCTCTGCCCCTTCTCTGGCTGTGTGACCTCAGATAAGACACTTGACCTCTCTGAGCTTCCGTTTCCTCATCTGAAAACAATGGGATACTACTCCATTCAAAAACAACTAAAAAAATTATAAAAGGCGGTGGAGGAGGACGCACACAGCCAAGGAAAACAGCCCCTGACTCTGAGGATGTTTACTGTGAGCTGTTACGAGAAACATAGCATGTGCTGGGAGACAGTGGGGAAGGGACTTTGTCATCTCCTGTTCCAGGTGATGGAGCAAGCTTTTAGAACCAGAAAACTCTCAGCTGCCATCTCTGGAACTTAGAGACTTGGATATTTCTTATATGCAAAGATACAGCCAAGGAGTTGCTGGCCCAAGGGCATTCTGGCCGGACACACATGATCCGCAGAGGAAACCCAACCCAGGTCCACGGAAGTCTGAGAGGGATAAGGGAGACATGACCTCCTCTCACAAGGACCTCAGAGTAATCAGCTCTTTCCAGAGGACATCAGCCAACCAAGGACAGAGCAGCACTCACACCTGGGCTCACAGTTCAGGATTCCCTGGAAAAATGAGTTCAATTCCTCCTTGGCCACATGTTTGTTAGGTTCTCAAAATACACTCAGCCTTGGGAATACTGAAGTTCACAGCCCAGGGAATTGACAACTGGCTGTGTGACCTTGGGCAAGTGACCTCACCTCTTTGAGCTTCTGTTTTTCTCATCCTTAACCCTCACAGGGCTGTGGAGAGGACCCAGCCAGAGAGGCAGGGCTGAGTCATAGAGCATCACGCAGTTAAGGCTGGAATCCGGCTGGGCTCAGTGGCTCACGCCTGTAAAGCTAACACTCTGGGAGGCCGCAGCGGGTGGATTGCCTGAGCTCACAGGTTCAAAACCAGCCAGAACTAGAGAGAGATCTTGTCTCCAAAATAATAGCCAGGAGTTATGGTGGGTGCCTGTAGTCCCAGCTACTTGGGAGGCTCAGGCAAGAGAATCGCTTAAGCCTAAGAGTTTGAGGTTGCTGTGAGCTGTGACACCATACACATTATACCAAGGGTGACAAAGTTAGACACTATCTCACAAAAAAAAAAAAAAAAAAAAAAAAAGGGCTGGAATCCCAGAGCCTCCACTCCCTCACTGCATGACCTTGAGAAAGTTACTTCACTTCCTGAACCTCAGCATCCTGATTTGTCAAATGGGGAGAATAACATACCCTTTTTTTGGGCTTTGTGAGGGTTTAATGATGTTAGTGTATATGGAACTCTTGGCACACAGCAAATGCTAAATACGTGTTGACTAAAAGTCGACAAAGGCTGCTGAGTGCTGGAAGAGGTAGCAGGAAAGTCCCTGTGCTCTGTACAGTCCAGCAAGGGCAAGAGACAGGAGGCAAATGTCACATCGATAAATTATGGTCACAGAACAAGAGGACTCCTTGGGAAGTACAAACACAGTCCCATGAAAAGTGACAAACAAAAGAACATAGCACAGCCGAAGGGCCAGCAATGGCTTCTGGGAGAAAGCAGAGCCTGAGCCACAAGCTGAAGGACAAAGAGGAACTGACTCAGCATGGCAGGGATGTGGAGGAAGGGTTTAGGAGGGAGGTAGGGGTGAGGTGGGAGGTAGGAATGAGGAGGGAGGCAGGAAGAAACTGCCAGGCAGAGGGAACAGTCTGGCAATGCCATGGGGCAGGAGGAAATCAGGTGTCTGGATGGAGCCAAATATGAGTTTGGAGAAGGGAGGGGCTGAGGACTAGAGAGGCTACAGGGGAAGACCACCCAGGCAGGGCCCCATGAGTCACCACCATCAGTCTGCATCCCAATACAGTTAAAGGACACTGCAGCCAAGGTCTAGAGAGAGGATGGTGGCTTGGACCAGAGTCTCGAGGTGGATAGAGGAGAAACAGGTGGATAGAAAGATGTCAAGGATAACAGTTCAATTAGGCCTGGGTGGGTAGCGATTCCCACAATCTGAGATAGAGAGTTCCAGAAGAGGACCAAGTCCTAAAAGGCTGAGCAGGGTAGGGATGTGGGAGAGAAGCATGATCAGTTTGGTCTGGGGGTGCCTTCAAGACACTCTAATGTAAAGGGATGAGCCAATGGGCACAAGGGTCTAGAGCAGCGGTTCTCAACCTGTGGGGCGACCCACAGAAACTGTATTAAAGTCTTGGGCATTAGGAAGGTTGAGAACCACTGATCTAGAGCCACCCTAAGAGACCCAGGCTGGGGACAGAAGCCCAGGCTGGAGAAGGAAGCCAGAATGGTGGTAACTAAAGCTTGATGAGCTCGTCTGGGTAGAGGACGCAAGGGAGATGAGAAAAGGGCCCAGGGTGAGCCCTGGAGCGGCGCCAGTACTCAGTGGCTTCATAGGGGAGGCTGAGCCTGAGGAAGGGAGGCTAGAGACTTCTCTTGGACCTGGAGGGTGTGGTGTGCAGAGCACTAGGGCGGTCCGACATCAGGGAGATCAGTGGCCCACTGGGCCAGCACAGGGGGGGCACATGGTGGTCTCCAAAATGCTGTCTACATCCTAATCCCCAAAACCTGTAAAAATTACTTTATGTAGAAAAAGATGCGATTATTAAAATCTTGAGATGAAGAGTTCAGCCTGGATTATCTGGCTGGACAAGCTATCGTATGTTCTTATAATAGAGGACCAGAGAGTTTAAGGGATGCACAGAGGAAACAGGAGGTGACCCCAGGGGCAGAGGCTGGGGTGATGCTGCCACAAGCCAAGGAGTGGCCGGAGCACTAGAAGCTGGAAGCAGCAAGGCGTGCCCTCCCACTCCCAGAGCCTTCAGATGCGTGTGTCCTGCCGACACCACCTTGATTTTGGACTTTTGGCCCCTAGACCTGCAAGGCACACATCTCTGTTGTTTTAAGTCACCTAGTATGTGGTGATTTTTTTTGCAGTAGCTGCGGGAAACTCCCGCAGGCAGGCCCTGCTAGCATCAGGAACAGAAATGTGTCTGTGGGGTTCTCAGTCTCGGCTTTGGGAGGTTACTAAAGCCTAGGCCACATTCCAGGACAATTAAGTCAAAGCTGTGTGGGTGGGCCCTTGCATGTTTTTTTTTCTTTTTTTTTAAACGTGAAGTCAAGGCTGGAACCACTGCCCCAGAGGACCTGTTCAGAGGCCCAAGGCAGGGCAGAATCCATACTAGAATGGGGTTGGTGTTGAGAAGGAGGCAGGGGGAGGGGCTGGGGACACTGCAGAGGCCACAGTAAAGAGTTTTCCACCCAGTGTTTTCTATAGAGAAGCCCTCTTTCAAAGGCCTTCCCAGGGTGGGTGCAATAGCTCATGTCTGTAATCCCAGCACTCTGGGAGGCCAAGGTGGGCAGATTGCCTGAGCTTACAGGTTTGAGACCAGCCAGAGCAAGAGCGAGACCTTGTCTCTATAAATAGCCAGGTGGGTGCTCGCTTGGGCAGCACATATACCAAAATTGGAATGATACAGAGAAGATTAGCATGGTCCCTGCGCAAGGATGACATGCAAATTCGTGAAGCGTTCCATATTTAAAAAAAAAAAAAAAAAATAGCCGGGCAGCTCAGCACCTTAGTTCAGTGGTTAGGGCGCCAGCTACATATACCAGGGCTGGCAGGTTCAAACCTGGCCCAGGCCAGCTAAACACAATGACAAATGCAACAAAAAATAGCCTGGCATTGTGTAGTCCCAGCTACTTGGGAGGCTGAGGCAAGAGGATAGCTTAAGCCCAAGAGTCTGAGGTTGCTATGAGCTGTGACACCAAAGCACTCTACTGAGGGTGACAAAGTGGGACTCTGTCTCAAAAAAAAAAAAGAATAAAATAAAAATTAAAAATAAATAAAATAATTAAGGCCTTCCCTGGCTGTTGGGATTGTGCACCACCCAGGAGTTCAGATGGTCAGATGAGAGGTGAATAACTTAAGTAACTCTGAGGAAGCACCTGCTGCAGCCTGGGACACAGCTCAGTGAACAGGAGCCACACCATGAGGGTCTCAGGGGGTCTGGTGGGATGTGGGTGCTCCTGGAGTAGAGCGGGCAGAGCCAGACACCCACCATGACTGCAGGTCTCATCCCTCCCTCCGGCTGGCTGGGAAGCTGCCAGGCACTTTCAGAAGAGGAGCAGAGGAGCCTCTCCACAGGCAGCCCAAGTTCAGGCAGCCTTCCCACAGCACTTTCCAGAAAACAGCAGCAACTATGGAGAAATCTACCAGCCTACCCCTGACAACACTAGCGTGGGGACCCTGATCTCCTGGCCCCATTTGAGGAAGTGTGATGCAGTGGCCTCTAACTTTTGAGTAACTGTTGTATGGTAGACCACCGACCTGCATTACCTTATTTCATCCTTAAAACCAATAAGGAAGGGACTTCACTCCCACTTTACAGATGAGGAAACTGAGGCTCAAAGAAGTATCCAAAGATACAGTGAGTGATGGAGTCAGAATTTGAACCCAGGCATGAGTCTCGAGCTTCTCGCCAGTGTGCTATATGACCTCTATGGGCCCAGTTTCAGATACCAATACCACAGTAATAGCAACGATATCATAAAAGCAGCTACCTACTGTACAGGACCCTTCATCTCATTTAATCTTAGCTCCTGCTATACACAGTAGTCCATGTTGCAAATGGGGAAATGGACTTGCCAAGCTAAGCTTGGAGAAGTTTGGTGACCTGCTCAGGGTGGTACAGATCAACAGCAGCAGACCTAGGCTGGAACCCAAGTCTCTTCACCTCTGTGCCCAAGTGCTACCCACAGCCCACACTCCCTTGCTGCCCTTGCACCAAGCCTCTGCCTGGTCCCCTGATCTCTCAGAGAGGAGTCTTATGTCCCCTTCCCATAGCCTGCACCCTCTGTGGGCTGACTTACGGCCGTCCAGCCTCTCCTGAACAACAGGAAATTCTCCCAGAGCTGACCTAAACAGGAAGCATCCTCAGTCCGCAGCAAGTATTTGTTAAGCCCTGACTATGCAGCAGGTGCCCTGGGGACACTGCAGAGACACTCTAAGTTCTTGTCCTCAAGAGACACCAGCCAGACAGGTGAGCCCGGGGAGGTGCGTCACTCACCCAAGGATGGACCGCGTGCCAGAGGCTGAACTGGGATAAAGACCCAGGTCTTGAACTCTGGGCCAGATACTCCCAGATTTGACTCATGTCCCCAGTGGCTGGAGGGTGAGCTGGGCTGTCTACCTCCAAGGCAAATCCAATCAGACTCCTTCTCCCTGGAGTCACCAGGCACCCCCCAAACACATCGCTCTATTTTGTTTTCTTTCTTTTTGAGCACAGGGGGCTTCCTATAGAAGGTGGGGCTGAAACAGTTTGTCAGCCAGGGCTGTGGCCGTGGTGGCATGAGGCTGTCACCCTGGATAGAGTGCCGTGGCATCACAGCTCACAGCAACCTCCAATTCCTGGGCTCAAGCGAGTCTCCTGTCTCCGCCTCCCAAGTAGCTGGGACTACAGGTGCCCGCCACAATGCCTGGCCATATTTTTGGTTGCAGCTGTCATTGTTGTTTGGAGGGCCCAGGCTGGATTCGAACCCGCCAGCTCAGGTGTATGTGGCTGGTGCCTTAGCCGCTTGAGCCACAGGCACCGAGCTGCTCTATTTTGTTTTCATCCCACTACTTTTGCTCCTGTATTTAACATGTCTATCTCCCCTAGGGGCTATTTCTTGAGAAAAGAGACCTTGTCTGTGTCATCAGTGCCCAGCACAGCCCCTGGTACAGCACAGTATGCTTGGTCTGTCGGCAATGCTGGGTCCCCTCCCCACCTTGGGCCTGACAGGGAACCCAGACAAGGGCAGAGTAGCCAGGGCTGCCTGACAATTCCCTTAGAGTCTGAGCACTGCAGCCAGGACCAAGATGACCCACAGGTGCCCACTGCCAGCCAGATGTCCCTGCTCCTGAGTTGCCTCATGCCACCACGGCCACAGCCCTGGCTGACAAACTGTTTCAGCCCCACCTTCTATAGGAAGCCCCCTGTGCTCAGCCACATCGGGGCTTTTGCAACTGCAAGGTACAGAGTGGAAGGGGCTGAGCAGTGTCTCCTGCTGACTTAGGGCCTGACAGAAGGTGAGGTGTGTCCTCCACGGCAGAGCAGCAGCCTAGGAGCACGGCATGACTATCCCACATTTATAGGCAATATGACTGAGGCTCAGGAGTTTGAAGAACTTGCTTGAGTCACCAAAGACTAACAGGTGTCACAGACTAGTGAGTGCCACCCCTGGAAGCAGTTTGACACTATAGCCTGAGGTCTCAAGTGTTGCAGCATACTTCCTTCATCTTGCAAATTGAGGTGCTGAGTCAATGGTGGTAATGTCTAAGCAGGATGATTTACAACCATGGTAACAATGATGCTGATCATTTATAACCAGGCAATAATGATGCTGATCAACAGCTGCTATCACTGGTGTGGCCACTCTGAGCCAGGTCTGCACCTGGTGTTTGTGAGATGGGTATGTGATAATCCTCATTTTAAAGAAGGGAAATTGAGGCACAGTGAAGCTAAGTAATTCATTCAAATTCCCCCCACTGGCAAGTGGGAGATCAGAACTCAGACCCAGGCAGCCTGGCCCCAGCCAGTGTCCAAGTTCAAATCCCTCAGCCATTCTACCTCCCTGGTCACCATGAGCACAGAGGTTAGGGCCCTCCCTACCTCCCACCTGGTCTGGGGCCTCAGAACATTAAGGGGTAAGGATGAGCCTGCCCCCAACATCTTGAGTAAATATAGATTCAAACCTAACTCCGGGACCCCTGGGATGCTCTTCTCCCCTGTCAAAAGCTAGACTTCAGTCCAACCTTCTCCCACTCCAGGGGGCATCATAAGGACACCCTGAGAACACCTGGACAAGTGGACAAGTCTCTCCCAGCTCTCAGCGCCCCCTCCCACTCACATCAAGACCACCCCCCTGAGGTTGGGTATGGAATCAGGAGGCTCGCTTTTCTCCACTGCCTCGCTGTCTGACTACAGACCACTTCCCCAGATTCTTGCTTCCTCTTCTGACAAGCAAAAAGCTTCAATGAAACCCAATCTCCTTCATGTTCCCTCCCTCTGACTGCCATGGGAGTCAAAATGGGTAAGGCAGGCTCTTCCCAGGGGTATCTTTGTTTTAACAGGTGGCTCTGTAATTGAAATGTACTGAAACCCCTAAGAAGTGCGACCAGTGGGCTTTGTGTCAGGAAGACAAAAGAGAGAGATTCTGCAGGTGGAGAGGCATCTGGAGTCCACCACAGGCCCCCAGGAAGCGAACACAACCCTGAGGGCCTGCCCTGCTGGTGGAAGCCAGGCACTGTACAAGGACCAGTCAGCATATCAGTTTCCCCTAAGTACCCATGGCATTGGTTTTATCATCCCATTTTACAGAAGAGGAAGCTGAGGTTGTCTACTCCAGGTATAGCTACTAAGTGTCAAGGCAGAGATTCAACTCCAGCCTGTCAAAAGCCCAAGGTCAACACGCCAGCTCACCCACATTGCCACCCTGATCCTAACTCTTCCCTCCACACTGCCCCCCCCCTTTTGCACAAAGTGGGAATCACAAATTATTAATAACATAGCAGTTAACAGCAGCTACTTCAGTTTTAGGTAGATCTGGGCTCAGGTCTAGCTCTGCTGCTTTTTGGCTGTGTGATTTTAGCAAGCTCCTTCCCCTCTCTGAGCCTTAGTTTCCTTTTACATAAACAAAGATAATAAATAGACCTACCTCAGAGAGCAGTTGTGAGCAAGAAATGAGTCATACTGCAAAGCAGCTAGAACAGCCCCTCATGCAGAGCAAACATTCAAATGTGAGGAGAAAGTACATTGGTGACTTAGCCCCAGTTCCCCTCTGCATCAGGAAGGGACAGTTTAGAGACTATGCTGTCCCAGCCTGGGCCAGTGCACTCGCCAGTCTACAGCTTCAAGGCTCTCAGATTTTGTGTAGCCTTGGGCAAGTCCCTTTACCTCTTTAAGCCTCAGTTTCTTCATCTGTAAATGGGGATGAAAACATCTGCCTTGTTGACTCACCCAGAGGATTCTGTGAGATGAATCACTGAAGGTGCCTGGTCCCCATGACTGCTAAAAGGACAGCCACTGTTACGTTATTGTAACAACAGGCATGTGATGAACGTTGCCCCCTGGGACGCAGAATGGCATAGAGTGACAGGCATAGACTCATCATAAGGGCCACACCTCTACCCTTTTCCACCTCCTCCGGCGCGGGTGCTCAGGAAGAATGTTGAATGACAGAGTCAAACCAGGTGGGCAGCCACATGGGGCCTGACTGCCCTAAGTGTGTCCATGGACCAGCAGCATTAGTGTCACCAGCAAGCCTAATATAGAAGTGCATGATCTTGGCCAGATGTGGTGGCTCATGCCTCTAATCCTAGCACTCTGGGAGGGTGGATTGCCTGAGCTCACAGGTTTGAGACCAGCCTGAGCCAGAGCAAGACCTCGTCTCTAAAAATAGCCGAGCGTTGTGGCGGGTGCCTGTACTCCCAGCTACTGGGGAGGCCGAGGCAAGAGAATCAATGAAGCCCAAGAGTTTGAGGTTGCTGTGAGCTGTGACACCACAGCACTTTACTGAGGGTGAAAAAGGGAGACTCTGTCTCAATAAAAAAAAAGTGTAGCATCTTGAGCCCCATGTGGGCCTCCTAAATCAGTGTGAACATTAAAAGTCAGGTGATTGGAATGCAGTTTGAAAAACATTGCCCTACTCTGCCTTCGTGATGCTGGTCCAACTCTGGGCCTCAGCTGGGGACATGCTGAAGGACAGGAAAGAGGCTCCTGTCCCAGAGAGCCTGCATCTGAGGTACCAGTGCCTCCACCCCCAAAGGCCTCTGCAGAGGTGGTTCAGAAAGATGCTTAGGGACATGGGATTTTTTTCCTTTTTTTTAGAGACAGAGTCTCATTTTGTCGCTCTCGGTAGAGTGCCGTGGCATCACAGCTCACAGCAACCTCCAACTCTTGGGCTTAGGTGATTCTCCTGCCTCAGCCTCCCAAGTAGCTGGGACTACAGGTGCCCACCACAATGCCTGGCTATTTTTTGTTGCAGTTTGGCCAGGGCTGGGTTTGAACCCACCACCCTCGGTATATGGGGCCAGCGCCCTACTCACTGAGCCACAGGCGCCGCCCAGGGACATGGGATTTTGAAACCAGCCTCTCGTGAGCTCAAACCCCAAACTGGGCACTTCCTAGCTGGGCCATCTTGGGCCTAGTTAACCTCCTTGCACCTGCTTTTTCATCTATAAAATGGAAATGACACCAGCTACCTCACAGAGTCATTACCAGGATTAAATGAATTAATTAATGCAAGTAACCTGTTTAGAATGGTGCCTGGTGCAGAACAGCAACACATAGAAAGCTTCAACTAGTAATACTATAGTTGTTATCTGTCACACCCATGGAAAAGCAGGGAGCTACCTCTGGTCACAGTGACTCCAAGATTCACACTCCTTCCTGCTTCTCCTGCCAGCTCAGGCAAGTTCCCTCCTCACAATCTGGATTTGTCATACCAAAAGCACATGACACTCTACTTTCACTCTCAAGCATCACCTTTGTGGTTTCAGACACCCACATAAGCAGGTGGAACCCATTCCCCAGGCATGGAAACTGAGGCCCAGAGGGGGGAAATGACCTGCCAGTTTGAGTCAGTTGAAAGGATTGGGCAAGGCCTACAAAATAGGGATAATAATATTAGTCTCTCCCACAATGGGCTGTTATAAAAGACTGTGATTATCAAATCAGAGCATGTAGCAAGTGTTAACTCTCATCTCACTCCCAATGAAGGGGCTTTGCCTCCAGCCTTAGGATTCACATCAGGTTCCCAGCCCAAGGGTAGTGGGAATCCTGAGCCATAAAATGGGGGGCGAGGTGGTGGTAACAAGACTTCAAAGGAAGTCGGGAGGCCGGGAGGCCGGTGGCTCACGCCTGTAATCCTAGTACTCTGGGAGGCTGACATAGATGGCTTGCCTGAGCTCACAGTTTTGAGATCAACCTCAGCAAGAGTGAGACTCTGTCTCTAAAAATAGCCGGGAGTTGTGGCCGGGGCCTGTAGTCCCAGCTACTCGGGAGGCGGAGGCAAGAGGATCACCTAAGCCCAAGAGCTGGAGGTTGCTGTGAGCTGTGACGCCACAGCACTCTACTGAGGGTGACCAAGGGAGACTCTGTCTAAAAAAAAAAGACTTCAAAGGAAAGAGGCACTAAGAATGGGACATGGGCGTCCAGACACAATGTGAGGAGGCAGGGGTGAGGGAGGGCTGCCTCTGCACTCCTGACCTCTGAAAGGAGTGGTTGAGCACTGTCCCGTGGTGGGGTCTGACTTGACAGGTGCAGACCATACACCGTCAGAAGGCAGGTGGGTAGGGAGTGCGGCTCACCCATGTGATCTCTCTCTTCTTTCTCTCTCTCACACACGCTCACTGGATTTTACCAATGCTTCTGTGATGTCCGAGGTCATCTCTCCTACTTCTCGGAGAGGTAAGTTGAGGCTGATTGTGGCTGACTCTTCCTCCCCATCCTCAGTCTCACACCTTATTGACTGATTTATCAGGCTTATGGGATTTCTGGGCCTCTCCCCTCCCTGGACAGATCTCCCACTCCCTAGCTGGCCAGGAGGACAGCCCTGGCCCCATAATTCCCCAGACGCTGCACTGGTGGGTGAGAGACTGGGGCCACCAGCTGTGGCTTGGCCCTAAGTGAACACTGCTAGGGCCAAGTCCCGGGCCCAACCAGTCCTTTACCGCAGGAAAAGCGGCTTCCCCGCAGTCCTCCCCCCCTTTCTGACAGGGCCGACGGTTCTTCCCACCGGCACGTCCATGCACCTGGGCTCCTTGGCGCTCACCATCACCAGGTTGGAGCATAAAGCTCCTTCCATTCACAGAATACTCGGTATGCGCGGGGCACATTAAGCGTCTATGGGACTTGGACATCGGACTCGCTCTACAGCTGAGGCCCAGAGAGGTCAGGACCCCCGCCCAAGCTCCCACGGCAGCTCGGCGCTGGCAGTGCCAGGAAGCAGAAGGCATGTCGGGGGCAGAAGCAGAACCTGGAGGCCTCTGAACTGGAGACCCACTCCTTCTCATTGTCCCTTGTTAGACAGCCTGGAGGCTGGCCGAGGCCCGAACAGAGGGAAGAAAGCTCCTGCAGGAGCCCGCAATCAATCCTGGGGTTTGGACGCCCAGGGCTGATTCCCCCTGACCGCCTCAGGCAGACCCAGAGCTGGAAACCGGCCCGGGGCCCCCGCCCGCGCTCACTTTGGGCTTGTCGAAGGCGGGAGTCTGGGTCATGGTGCTCGCGTGCTCTCCGGCGCTGCTCCTGAAGCTAGCAGGGTCTCCGCCCGACCAGTGACCGGTCCGCTTTCCCTGGAAAGCTAGGTGGCCACTGCCCGCCGCGCTCTTCTTAACCGGGGTGGGCCCCGCCTCCCGCCCGCCCACCGGCCCGCCCCGCAGCCCCCGCCCCGCCCACGGCCGGCCGGCCCGGACCGCGCATTTCCTGGAGTTCCGGACCTGGGGACCCAGCGGGCCGCGGCGGAGCAGCCATCTCCCGCCCCGGGACACGCGGTGGGTCGCACCTGGGCTCGCGTCCCAGCCGCCGCTCCGGGCTGTACCTCCTCCCCGGCCCCGGCCGCCACTTTCAAGCGTCCCCTGCCGTCTCGGCGCCTCCCGTGTGCCAGGCCCCATCGTGAGCCTCGCCGGGCTTGCGTTCTGCCGAGCTGGAGGGACGCTCGTCGTCGGATCACACAACTTAAGTGCATAATTAGGCAGCTTTAATGCGAGGCCAGCTGCAGGACCTGCAGGAGTGCACCAGGTGAAAGGGATCTGGGGTGGGTGGGGTGGCGCAGAAACAGGCAGCTCTAGTGGAAGTGACATTCTGTGAGAGACCCCACGGAACCCGGCGAGACAAGAGGCCGGGTGGCTGGAGCACAGGTGGCATATTGAGATACGTACGTGATAGAATGGTTGTTATTTTGAGCCACTGTGTTTCCGGGAGAAGATGGTCCGGCAGCAATAGATACCAGCAATGCCTACCTGCCTCTGCCCTCAGCTGGCACTTAGTTTTTTCCATCCTAAACTACCAAAACTCGGCTCTCCAAGTAGGTCAAACACAAAGGAGGTAGCTGGGCTGTGTGCTGCAGTTCTGTCGGCCCCTGCAGGCACCTGCCACCCTTCTGTGCCCAGTGACACCAGTGGGCTCTCCTCCTCTGGCTTCTGGCTGGGTTTAGTAGAAAGGGGCCCTGGCAGGAGATCAGAAGACTAGACGAGGGAAAGGTCAGGATGGCTCCCTGTCTGCCTCCCTGCACAGTCACTGGCTCCACTTTGTCTCTACGGAGGCCAAGGCCTGAGCAGTCCTGCTGGCTGCCCTCTCCATACCATCCCTTCTCCAGGTTCCCCTGCCTCGATTGTTTCTTCTCTTCTCTTCTTTCCTTCCTTTTCCTTTCTGTCATCTGTTTTCCGCTCTTCCCTTTTCTCTCCTCTTTCTTTCAGACAGGGCTCACTCTGTCATCTACTAAAGTGCAGTGGTGTGATCATAGCTCACTGAAATCTCAAACTCCTGGGCTCAAGCTATCCTCCTGCCTCAGCCTCCCAAGTAGTGGGGACTAGAGGTATGTGCCACCACACCCAGCTAATGCCCCTTTCTTGAAAGGCAATGGCTCATTTTGTCACCAGCTCCAGAGTACTGTGCCACTCTATTGCATTCCCCAAACTCTGATCTCTTACTTAGCAGCGGAGCCTCAGACAAAGGTTTTGAGCACACATAGTTTATTTGGGAAGAGATCTCAGGAACCTGGTAAAGGGGCAGTGCAGAAATAAGGCAGGGAAGTGGAAAAAGCCCACAGGGGCATGTTGCCACACTGGGCATCTGGGGCTCAGTCCCTCTAGGGTGCTTCTGTCCTCCTGGGCGGTAACAGAATATGTCACAGAGTTAAGTTAACCTAACTGAGGAAGGAACCTGGGGGATTCATCTACTCTCTCCCCTCTGGCAATGCTGCCAGAACATTAACTTCCTGGCACTCTTAGTTTTCTTTTTTCTTTTCACTTAGTTTTTTTTTGTTGTTGTTGTTGTTTGTTTCTTTGTTTTTTTGTGTATTTGTTTGTTTGAGACAGAGTCTCACTTTGTCGCCCTTGGTAGAGTGCCATGGTGTCACAGCTCACAGCAACTTCTAACTCTTGGGCTCAAGTGATTCTCTTGCCTTAGCCTCCCTGAGTAGCTGGGACTACAGGCACCCGCCACAACACCCAGCTATTTTTAGAGATGGGGGTCTTGATCTGGCTCAGGCTGGTCTTGAACATGTGAGCTCAGGCAATCTACTCGCCTCCGCCTCCCAGAGTGCTGGGATTAAGGTGTGAGCCACCAGCCCAGGCCCCCAGAACTCTTAGTTTGTTCAACATAACTAGCTAAACTTGCTCTCATGGCTAGAAAATACCTATGGCAGAGGGAGAGGAAGGGAGTGTGAGAGACTGACTCAGGTATTAGCATTGCCCTTGCCATGTAGAGGTGGTGCTGGGGGACAATGGACTGGACTCTGAGAGCTACACCTAACCACACCTCTGTAAATCCTTTATTAAACTCTCCTCCATAACCCAGTCTGAGTATGTCACCTGGTTCCTCCTGGGACCTTGGGTGAGACAAACTGGTCTTGAGCTTCTCCACAGCAACACACAGTAGGCCTGTGTCTACAGAGAGTTGGAGAAGGGATAGAGATGCCTTCCCCAGAATTTATTATCCACACAGCAAGGCATTCATGTATCAAGACAGCAGAGATACATTCTCAAACGTGCAGGGATTCAAACATTCACATAGTCTTCCAGAAAACTGTAGTCCAAGCTGTAATTGTAGCCAACAATAACAATGAAGAAAAACAAAACGAACATATCCCAATCTGAAAGAATGCTGGTCAGGAGGTCTTCAATTAAACAAAGAGTTAAATGTTAACAATGACATTGGTAACTTAGTACTATAGCACCAAATGCAATTGTTTACATTGAGAAGGGAAAAAGCTACATGATAAAAAAAAAAAAGGTAGGGCTTCCAAGGTAACTCCCTAGCTACCCTAACACAGAGAATGTTACAAATACATAGCGAACATGTTAGACATAGAGTTCTTTTTTTTTTTTTTGAGACAGAGTCTCAAGCTGTCTCCCTGGGTAGAGTGCCGTGGGGTCACATGGCATCACAGCTCACAGCAACCTCCAACTCTTGTGCTTAAGCGATTCTCTTGCCTCAGCCTCCCAAGTAGCTGGGGCTACAGGTGCCCACTACAACGCCCGGTTATTTTCTGTGGCAGTTGTCGTTGTTGCTTTAGCTGGCCTGGGCTGGATTCGAACCTGCCAGCCTTGGTGTACATGGCTAGCGCCCTACCCACTGAACTACAGGTGCTGCCAGAGTTTTTGATCTTTAAAAGTTCTGAGTGGGCTGGGTGTGGTGGCTCATGCCTGTAATCCTAGCACTCTGGGAGTGCAAGGAGGGTGGTTTGCCTGAGCTCATGAGTTCAAGACCAGCCTGAGCGAAAGCAAGACCTCTGTCTCTACCAAAAATAGAAAAACTGACACAAGAGGATCGCTTGAGCCCAAGAGTTGGAGGTTGCTGTGAGCTATGACACCATTGCACTCTACCCAAGGCAACAGCTTGAGACTGTCTCAGAAAAAAAAAAAAAAGGTCTGAGTGGACAGCCCTCTCCACTCTGTCCTTCTGGTACTCAGGATGTGCCTATAGCAGGTGCGTCTCAAGGTTGCCCTAAGTGTCGCCTTGATTCCTGCCAGTCAAAAGGCAAAGAGAGAATTAATTGTTTGGGGTTTGGGCAGGGACAGGCCCAGAAGTGGCACCCATCATCACTTCGGCCCACTACAGCTTCCTCATGCGGTCACACTGAATTGCAGGGAGCCTGGGAAACGTAGTTCAGCAGCAGCTGCCAGCAGTCTCTGTGGGCTGGGAGTGCGTCTTCCTGGAGGAAGCCCTTTTGCTTTCTTTCCCACAAAATGAAGTCTTGTCATCTTTCTTCAAGAGTCATGAGACCTTGTCTAACCTTACCAGTCAGGTGCACGGGTTCGATTTCTCCCTGAATCTCCAGCCGTAGCCCAGGGCCTAGTGGAGATCAGAAACTTGCTATGTGTTGAGGGGATGATGGCAAATAAGTGGGCACTTCAGGTCATTGTTCTGAAGCTCCTGGGATATATAGGAAGCCTTTGCATAAGCAGGGCCTCTGCATAGTGCTCAGGCTGCCTTCGGCCACGGGAGGGCAAGTTGACATCTAAGGGCAAAGATTTCCAAACCTAGGCAAGTGCATCCCTCCCCACCACATGCTTCTGTAAAATGTCATGACAAAACTGCTATTTAACAAACACCTGTTAGATGCCTCCTCCTGGAGAAGAGATTGCACATGTGATCTCACGTAGCCCTCCTGGCAGCCCCATGAGGAGGCACCATAATCGGCCCCATTGCCAAGGCTCAAAGTGGGCACAGCTGGTAAGAGGCAAAGCTTGTGCACTTGACCTCTGTCAGTATCCAAGAGAAAGTTGGTTAGGTTGGACAGCACACGGGACTAGGGGAAGAACCAGGGTGGGCAGGCAGGAGCCCTGGGTTTGCATCTTGGCTCAGTGTGACTGAGGGCGGTCACTTTATTCATTTAGCATATAGTGTACCAGGTACTGAGAACATGGAGAAAAAAATCCCACTCCCCAGTTGCTTACCATGGAGCGGGAAGCCAGCGCCACTGATTTGACACAGCATGGCAGTGTCATGATGTATTTCCTCTTCCTTGGCTCTAGTGACTTTTCTGCTTTCAGTGGGGTGGGGAGGAGGTGGGAAGTCAAGTGTTGCCAATTCAGATGCTGACAGAGCAGTCACAGAATGCAGAAGATCAGGAGTCTCAGCTCCACCACTTCCAGTTTTGTGGCTTTGGGTAAGTCCTTTTTCAGCCTTGATTTCCTCATCTGTGTAGTGGGGATAGCACAGGCACATACTAACTCACGGGACAAGGTGCAGGCATAGCCTCACTCACAAATGAGGTGAACATCCTCATGCAATAGGACGCATGGGGACTGTGGCAATGAGACAGCAGATGCCTCTTTAGATGCTGCTGTGCTGAAACAAATCCAGTATTGCCAAGTTCTCCAATTATTCAAGAAAAACTAGAAATCTCAGCTGCAATGTTGAAAATGTGTTCAAGTATCTCCTAATTTTTAAAACTTTGTATGAGTTGAAAAAAAGCATCTGTGGGCTAGAGTTTGACCTGTGGACTCCACACAGCTAAGGTCCCTGCTGATTCTGATCTAAGATCTCTGACTAGGAAAGCAGACAACAGAGAGGCTGTCCCTCAACTCACATTTATCAGATAGGATTAGCATCAGTTGCATGCCACAGAAAACACCAAGATAATAGTGGCTGAAGCAACACAGTTTATTTCTCAGTCATGTAAAAAGTCAAGAGGCAGGCAAAGCAGGGCTGGTGTGGCAACTCCATGGATATGGCCCCTTCCATCTCTCTGCTCTGCTATGCCTACCATGCAGCTCCTGACCTCATGGTCCAATATGGCTGCTGAAGCACTGGCCTTCACATCTGCAGTCTAGAGAGCAAGGCTGAAGAGGAGCAGCAACTAGATCTTCCCTCTTTTAAAGATTCATATCCTGGCGCGGCTCCTGGGGCTCAAAGTAGTAGGGTGCTGGCCCCATATGCTGGAGGTGGCAGTTTCAAACCCAGCCCTAGCCAAAAACTGCAAAAAAAAAAAAAAAAAAGATTCATATCTTGGATTTTCTCACAATAAATTACACACCTAATTGCAACGGAGACTGGGGAATGTCAGATAGCTGTGAGGCAAGGTACCCAAGTCAAAAAAGGAGGCTCTATTATGTGTACTAAAGAAGAGGATCATGGATATTGGAAGGCAACCACCCATTTCTGCCACATCAAATAGCCTGGTGGGCAAGGAGTGTGTCTAAACAGGAAAGGGTGTTAGCAGGAAACCAGATTCTCTCCTCTTGTCTCATACATCTTAAAGTCTCTTTCTGACCAGGATTCAAAAAATAAGCAAGACGGAGCCCATTGGAGTATAAAAATGATAGCAACGGCTTATCAAGGAACTGCTATACTCCAGGTCCAGTGCTGAGCCTTGGGGTAAACATTGTCTTGGTCCATTTTGTGCTGCTGTCACAGAATACGTGGAAGTGGGCAATTTATAATGAACAGGAATTTACTGACTCCTGGTTCCGGAGACTGGGAAGTCCAATATTAAGGTGCCAGAACCTCATGAGGACCTTCTTGCTGTGCTATTCCATGGCAGAAGGTGAGAGAAGGAGAGAGGGTGGGAAAGGAAAAGGTATTGAACTCTTGGCCTTGAGCCCATTTATAATCAGCATTAATCCATTGTGAGAGTGGAGCCCACATGATCTAAACACTTCCCACCAGGTCCCACCTGCCAACACTGTTGCATTGGGGATTACGTTTCCAACACATGGTTTTGGGGGGACGCATGGACATAGGCAAAGCATAGCAATTGTCATCTCAGATTATTCTTTTCTAACCTCTCCCGTGAGTAGGCTCCTGGCCTGGTGGGGAGGGGTCGGATCCTGCCTGTGCCAGCTGGGATAGGAGAACTAGACATCTAGTTGTCCCTCAGGCCCACAATCAAGCAGGCCTACCTCGTACCTCTTGGTCTTCAGAGGTTTCTGGTCCTAGCAATCCCTGAGCCTTTCTGATGTTCTCCAAGTTGTTTGGTGTCCTGCAGGCTCTCCCTGAACAGCCAGGTTTCAACTTCCCGGCTTCCATGTTACTCCCCACTCACTCTCTGCCTTCCAGCTTCCAGAAGTTGGTTGATTCATCTGCTATTATCTCCTCTCGTATTTTCTTTGTCCTAATACATAGTTATACACTAAAAAATTCCTTTGTGCAATTTTCTTGGAACTTCCAAGAATAGTGGAGATATTAAAATAAGTATATGGGTATTTAACTTGCCATGTTTAACCAGCTGTCTCCAGCCTGAGTTCTTGAATGGGGGAACCCTCAGGGCTTGGGAGGATTGTATAGTGTCCTCATCCCACTCACGCCTTCCTGGTCCCATCTCAGGATCCCTTGGGACCCCTCAGCACACAGGACATCTTCCTGCCTCTTTGAACCAGGCCTCTCTGTTCCACCTCTATACCAGGCCTTGTGCCTCTCTGCATCTTGACCTTCAGAATTGAGCAAGTTGCCGGAAGGCAGATAGGAATCCATGGTGTGGGTTATTCCTGGGAAGTCATGCTGGGCTTTGATGAGTTAAAATTCAAAGCTGGGATGAGAACCAGACATTTATAAATTGGAATATAGAAATAAATCCCTCCCCCCAAAGGTACAGTCCCACTGTATTTACAATGTCTGTACTCAAGAGGAGAGCCTGGTGGAGTCCCATTTATTCTTGAAGACTTCTTAGGAAGGTGCCAGGTGGGTGACAGATACACTGCCCCTCAGTGACTCCAACAGAGACAGCGTTTTCTCCAGGGTTTCCCTCCCTGTGTCTCTATTAGGAGCCTGCAGGAGACCCAGATTGGGTTGTGAGGCTGCGGTGTATGGATGACATGCACCTGCAGACCCAAGACTCTCCCTCAGTGGGTTAAGGTCCTCATGAGGCTCATAGGAGAAGTCACCCATTCTGGCTTGCCAGGACTGGGGAGTTTACAGAAACACAGAGTTTTCAGTGCTAAAACCAAAACAGTCTTGGGGAAAATTTAAGAACGCTTGTGTCAGTATGTTTACCCCTCACACACTCTCCTGGGCATGCGTACATTGCACAATTTTCTGTTGTTATATTAGAATATCTTAGACTAGGTAATTAACAAAAAGGAGGTTTATTTTCACGGTTCTGGAGGCTGGGAAATCCAAGATCTGGTGGCTGCATCTGCTTGACCAAACAGCATACAATGTTATTCCCTGCTGCTACCACTCACCCCACACTCACCTCACCCAGCACTTTTAAGCAAGGTATACAGTGAAGGTTCAAAGAAGAGCTCTGGAAAGGCCACCTGGGTCCAACCCCTAGCTCCCATATTCACCCTATCTATGTGCCTTTGGGCACGTCACTTCACCTCTCTCTGTCTTGGTTCCACATCTATACCATGGAAAGAATGATAACAGATTCTAAGGATTAAGTGAGTTAATAAATGTAAATCAGGACGGTGCCTGCCATACTGTAAGTTAGTCAGGTTACAATTCCTTAGCTGAAAACTTGATGTCTCAGGGGTCTGATGCATTCTGGGATTTGGGAAGTTTGGGGGTGTTTTGGAAGGCACATGACATATGTTCTGCAACACCCTCGTGGGGCCTGGCTTAGCATCGCATAACTAAATTCATTATAATTTCTACAGAAAATAACATGAATATTCATGTATCTGTCTGGGTTAGGTTTTTGCTATCAAATGAGTTTTGGTGCTAAACATAAATTATTTTGTTCAGAAATCTGGGGATCTCTGAAGTATGAATAAGGGATTGCAGATCCGTGTAAGGATTTGCTATTAATATTGCTTCATGAACGTCTGCTATAACTACCATGTACTTGCTTCTTGAGGACAACTCTTTGAGTTTTGTGCCCAAGGCCCCCTTGAGTTCTTAGAGTTCCCTAGTAGAGCCTTTCTGCACCAACAGCTCTGAACAATCTTTGAAGGTGGAGGGGACACTCTCTGTTCTTTCTCTACCCAAGCCCTCAATTTAGTTCCTTTCAACATGGCTGTAATGGTTCGTGGGGTGGGGGAGGGGCAAATTGCAAATTGGAATCTCTCAGAGCCCTTTTCAGCCTATGCTGGGGGAGTTGGTTGGTCCACAGTGGGGGAGGGGCACTGATTGTGGGAAAGCACAACAGGCTGTGGGTGGTGGGCTGTCATCTGGCCTAGACAAGGGAGATAGTGGAGCTCAAGGAGGCTGTAGGCCTCTCAGTAGCCCCTGGGTGTTCATAGACATCTCCACAGCAGTTGCTTTAGCACTTACATGTCAGAGGGGAATGGGGAAGTCTCCCCAGTTGGGGGGTGTGTCCTCTGAGCATTCAGCAAATGCATGCTTCAGCACGTTTCAGGGAATTACAGTGGCCCTGAGAGGGCAGGAGGCATAGCCCTGTGACACGGCTGGAACTGACCTCCCCGCACCTCACAAAGCTCCTCCAGCTCACCCGATACTGATATTCCTGGCACAGCTAATGAATTCTGCAAATTCATTTCTTTTGAGATTTGAATTTCTGCTCCTTGTCAGTGGAGCGTTGGCAATGAAAGACCCAGGCCCTTACCCAAGAGGGAGGGCGGGGTGGAGGCCTGGCGGTTGGCCCCTGGGGGAAGGAGCCTTACATTGCCTGATGGATGCTACTAAGCCTTATGTGAACTGTGAGATCATGAGAGGGCCTGGCTCCCCCCTCCTCTTTTGGTCCTTCTACCATCTGGGGTGACCCCTACCTCTTGGCCACTTAGCTCCACCCCAAAAGGATCCTAGACTTTGGACGTCTCTTCCTCTTTCTCGCTTCCTAATCGAACCTCCTCTCTGCCTCCAGATAAGAAAGATACTGAGAAAGAACAGTGGAGGAGAATTAGGAGACCTCTGCCCCAACACACTGTGACCTTGAACTGGTCTCTTGTCCTCTGTACCTCAATTTCCCCCATATATTTGAGGGAGGGATAGAATCTGGCCAGGGGATGCAAAATCAAATTACTCTAGGAACCAGGCAGATTGGGGCCAGGGATCAGGTGAGCTTGAAAATGCCAGCCAGGCTGAAGGGGATGGCAGCTGCCAAGTCCCAGCTCATCATCACTATGTGGAAAAGGGAGCCCAGTGCAGCCAGATACCTGATTTCTCAGGAGAAGCTGTATTAATCAGTATGAGCTGCTATAACAAACAACTCTAAAGCTCAGTGCCTAAATGCCATGAAGGTTTATTTCCTGTTGTCACATGGCCATGGGGGAGCCCAGCTCTTTTCATTTTGTGGCTCTGCCATCTGCAAGGGCTTTGAAGCTCCCCCCCGCCCCCGCCCGCCTTGGGTTCTCTGCACCTGTCCAGCAGACAGGGAAGACAGTATGGGGGAACACAGGGGAGGCTTTAGAGATGGGGTAAGAAGTGGTGCGTATTACTTCTGCCCACATTCTGTGGGTTAGACTGTGGTTATAGGGTCCCAACTAAATGCAAGGGAGGCTGGGAGTTAGAATCTAGCTGTGCGCCATGAAGAAAAGACACACATGGCTCAGTGCCTGCAGCACAAGCGGCTAGGGCACCAGCCATATACACAAGAGCTGGTGGGTTTGAATCCAGCCTGGGCCTGCCAAACAACAATGACAACTACAACCAAAAAATGGCCAGATGTTGTGGTGGGCGCCTGTAGTCCCAGTTACTTGGGAGGCTGAGGCAAGAGAATTGCTTAAGTCCAAGAGTTTGAGGTTGCTGTGAGTTGTGACGCCACGGCACTCTACCCAGGGCGACAGCTTGAGACTCTGTCTCAAAAATAGAGAAAGAAAAGACACACATTTGGAGAAAGCTAGCCAACCTCTGCCACAAGTTGAGATTTTATGTGTAATCTTTTAATTATTATTATATTTTTTTTTTGGCAGTTTTTGGCTGCCACCTCTGGCATATGGGGCTGGTGCCCTACTCCTTTGAGCCACAGGCGCCACCCAATCTTTTAATTTTTAAACATTGGCAAGTAATTCAAATTTTACAGAGATACTGTGTGGATTTCACAACCCCTGATTATGAGCCATCTCACTCATATACTGTCAGTTTGTGACCTTCTGCCCAAATGAGCTGTGATTCTACTGGGCAAGGCCAACCATTGGTGAGCCGGCTGCTTTTGTTTATTCAGGGATTCACACAGTCTTCCAACAAACATCTATCAAAATCCTGGTCCATGCCAGGTCCTGGGATAGGCAGTGAGAACTCAAGATGAACAACAAGGAAAAAAATCCCACTCCTTCCCTTGAAGAGCTCACAATTGTTTTACCTCCATGTAGAAAACAGTGTTAGATTTTAAAGTTAAGTTTTAGAGCTATTTGCTATAGTGTTACATCTGGACAGGAGAATTCCTTAGCTGAAAAGAATGACTTCCTAAGAGGGACATGCTCGGTTGCAACTTTGTCTCCATCTCTGTGAGAAGGGGTAATGATCTCCACCTTGAAGGGCTATTGGCAAACAAGAGAAACGTTAAAACATTCTGGCACACTGGGGTAATTACAGCCACCTTGTTCACCAGCAGCCATGGTGGTGATCCAGGAGTGATTACTTTGGGCAGGAGGCATCCCAATGTCTCCTTTAACTCTCAGCCAGCGTTTACTGAATGTGACCCTGGGCCAGGCCCCATGCTAGGTGCTGGGCACAGTGGCGAGAAAGGCCTGGCCTCTCTGAGAGGAAGTTACAGTCCACTGGCCTTCTGACTGCTGTGGGTGGAGCCCATAATAGAGGTGTGTCCTTCCCTCTTCAAAGCATAAGCAAGGAGGGAGAATTGCATGCACACGTCATAGTTATTATGATGACAAACAGGTCCGTTATCTTGGTTGACATCAACAAGGAAGTATCAGCAGAAGCCTTGGGATGACCCCATGGACTGGAGTACTAGTCAGGGTTGAAATAGGTTCAGCCTGTAAAGAGGAAGAAAAGGCTTCTGCATAGCCCCAGTTCTTGGTGAAATGCTGTGTCTGGGGCCAGAGTACTTCTGCTACCCTAATACTGTCTATAATCCTTTCACCCTGTGGGGGGAGGTACTGTCATTAGACCCATTTTACAGGTAAGAACATGGAGGCTCAGAGCGGTAATGCCAACTTGCCCAAAGCTTCATAGCTGGTACGATTCAAATCTAGGTCTACACTCTCTCACGCCTCATAATACAAGTCAGTGGGAGGCAGATTTCTGCTGTGGGGCTCAGAAGACCTCTTTCTGGGCTCCTGATCAGCTGTCCAGAATGGAGGATGGGAAGCAAGCCATTCAGGGGTCTGGTAAGAAATGAAGTTTCTCTGTCTGAGCCTGGGAAGCTGGAGTTCTTTTGTTCGTTGGTTCGTTCATGTATTCATTCTGGTTAACTCCCAGCTCTGGGAGTTACCATCTGGGTGACGCTGGCAAGTCACTTCAGCCTAAGATCCCACTATGTACCAGGAACTGTTCAAAGTCTACAGAGGGTACAGGGTAACTAGTCATATACTCCAACCATAGGTCAGGTAGTAGAGTGGGGTTAGGGACAGCTAGCATTTCCTGGAGGCTTCCTGGAGGAAGTGATGCTGGCTTGAGTGCAGATGGCCTGATGAGAATCTGCTGACCACGCCTATCTCTGGTAGGCGTGGTAGGGGTTTCATTCTGAGGAGAGGCAGAAGTGGATTTTACAGACTTGCTGTGAACATCACAAGCTTAAGCCCTAGAACCCGTCACTTGCCGGGCACCTTGCCAGTGACCTAGAAAGGGCCAAGCAATCATTGCACACTCAGGATCACATGCTTTTGTAGAACTTGCCAGTATAAGATATTTTTACTGTAAACGATTAAGAATCCTGTCCCTTCCCACACCAGCTTCCCTCTCTGTCACACTTCCCCTCCTTTTGGGTACTGCTGGAGTGGCTGCAGCTATTTTTTAGGATCTATCTAAGGGGAAGTCATCACAGTATACTGGCATTGATGAAAATAACAAAAGTTGAAATACATCATTACAAAGAGGATGTTAACAATAAACTGGTTGATAGGTGGCACCTGCTCAGAAAATTTTTTAAAGTAATCACGGAAACATAAAAACGTCTCAAAATCTTTCAGCGCCTATATGAAAAGCTTAATAGAGGTTCTTCTAAATTTGACAACAATCCTAGAATTTTATGACACTAAAGTAGTCCCCCTTTATCCTGGTGGGTTTCAAGACCCCCAGTAGATCCTGAAACCATGGATAGTACTCAGCCCTATAGGTGCTTCCTTTTTTTTTTTTTGTAGAGATAGAGTCTCACTTTATCGCCCTCGGTAGAGTGCCGTGGCGTCACACAGCTCACAGCAACCTCCAACTCCTGGGCTTAGGCGATTCTCTTGCGTCAGTCTCCAAAGTAGCTGGGACTACAAGCGCCCGCCACAACGCCCGACTTTTTTTTTTTTTTTTTGAGTCACACTCTTGCTCTGTCACCCAGGATAGAGTGCCTTGGCATCATAGCTCAGAGCAACCTCAAATCCCTAGTTTCAAACAATCCTCTTGCCTCAGACTTCCAAGTAGCTGGGACTACAAGTACCAGCCACCACACCCAGCTAGTTTTTCTTTCTTTTTTTTTTTTTTTGTAGAGACAGAGTCTCACTTTATTGCCCTCGGTAGAGTGCCGTAGCATCACACAGCTCACAGCAACCTCCAACTCCTGGGCTTAGGTGATTTTCTTGCCTCAGCCTCCCGAGTAGCTGGGACTACAGGCGCTTGCCACAACGCCCGGCTATTTTTTTGTTGTAGTTTGGCCGGGGCCAGGTTTGAACCTACCACCCTCAGTACATGGGGCCGGCATCCTACTCACTGAGCCACAGGCACTGCCCTAGTTTTTCTATTTTTTCATTAGAGACAGGGTCTCACTCTTGCTCAGGGGAGTTTTGAACTCCTGAGCTCAAATAATCCACCTGCCTTGGCCTCCCAGAATGCTAGGATTACAGGTGGGAGCCCCTGCACCTGGCTGTGCTATGTTTTTTCAATCTGATAATTAAGTCACAAACAGAATGGTGGCATGCACTGGGTGCATTTGCTAGACAACCATTATGAGATGGAGTATGACAGTGTGAAATTTCATTATGCTACTTAGAATGGTATGTACTTTTTTTTTTTTTTTTTTTTTTGCAGCTTTTGGCTGGGGCTGGGTTTGAACCTGCCACCTTCAGCATATGGGGCCAGCGTCCCACTCCTTTGAACCACAGGCGCTGCCCTATAATGGTATGTACTTTAAAACTTACGATTTGATTACTTCTGGAACTTCTTCATTTATTATTTTTGACTGCATTTGAGTGTGGGTAACTGATCAGTGGGAAGCAAAACCTTGATAAGGGGAGGCCACTACCTTAATAATGAGAAGGAAGCCGAAGGAAACTTTTCTAAACTATCAACAATAAAAATCATAGTCGATGGTGCTAGAGAAAAGACTAAATTATCTTCTTAGCTGGAGGTGGCAGCTGAAGTGCCACCAACTGGGCTGCGCGTCCCTGTGCGGATGGTAAGAGGTGGCGGTCGCCCGGGTCAGGAGTGAAGCGCAGCACGCGACGGCTGACTTGGAGGCGCGACTGTAGGTCAGAATACAGCGGAAATGTCCGCTGAATGAGATTCTTAGACAAGCCTGTCCACTGTTCAGAAAATAGCTCTGGGCCTCGGGATCCCGGCCAGTGCCACGGGAGTCACCTACATCCTGTACCACAGGTACAGGGAGAGCAGGGAAGAGCAGCTGACGTTTGTCGGGGAGGATGACATTGAAATAGAGATGAGCGTTCCCCAGGAAGCTGTGAAGCTCATCATTGGCCAGCAAAGAGCCAACATGAAACAGCTGCAGAAACAGACAGGGGCTCATATTGATGTGGACACAGAGGATGTAGGCGCTGAGCGAGTGCTGCTTGTCGGTGGTTTTCCTGTTCGGGTGTGCAAGGCCAAAGCCGCAATCCATCAGATCCTGACAGAGAACACCCCAGTGTCTGAGCAGCTCTCAGGTCCCCAGAGATCTGGGGGCAGAATCGTAGTCCCCAGCCCTGACTTCAGTTTCCAAGCTGATGAGTACCTCAAAGTCTAATTCTCTGCATCTGAACGCCCTCACCACTTCTGGATCCAGATCATTGGCTCCCACAGCCTGCAGTTGGATAAGCTTGTCAATGAGACGAGCCAGCACTATGAAAATAGCCTGCCTGAAGATTTGACTGTGCAAATAGGGGACGTTATAGCAGCACCTTTACTTACAAATGGTTCCAGGTATCGAGCCTGGATTCTTGGCACCTTGGAAAATGGGAACTATGACCTCTACTATGTTGACTTTGGAGATAACAGAGACTGTCCAATGAAAGACCTCAGGGCTCTCAGGAGCGGCTTCCTGAGCCTTCTGTTTCAAGCAATAAAGTGCAGTCTGGCACCGATCCCTCCGTCAGGTGAACATTGGGAAGAGGAAGCTTTGGATGGATTTGAGTCTCACTCACTGTGCTGACTGGAAGCCCCTTGTGGCCAAGATCTCTAGCTATGTCCACACTGGCGACTCAACGTGGCCAAAGATCTACTTATATGACCCTAGCAGTGGAAGAAACTTGATATTGGGCTAGCATTCATTCATAAAGGATACACGATTGAGATTCCTGAAGACATGGAAGAAAACAGAGGCGTCCCAGACGTGTTGAAGGATGTGGCCGCAGACACAGATGCCTCTCTCATCGCTATACTCACTAAGACCTAAAAGAGCCCTGGAGAGATGACATATACCCCGACCTGCCTCAGCTTGTTGGAAGCTGCCTCTGTGTCTGGTGATGATAACCTTAAAGATGACCCCTCACTCTGAAGTCTGGACTTCAGCTTGCTCCACCATCTACTTTGCTGACTTGGTGCCTGGAGAGAGGAGACTTTGCTAGAGACCCATGCCGCTGTCTGGCTTGCTGTAGACCACATCCGTTCTCTCCTTCCATTGGACTACCAAGAAGGATGGGGCAAAGGGAAGCAGATACACTCCTTTACTCTGCCTCTGATTTCTTCCCTACCCTCCAGTGTCTGTATACTGCTGTTACTTCCAGGCTGTTCTCATCAGGTCCCCTCTGCCCGTCACAATGCACACTGCTTCGAGGCTGTGTCCTTTTGGAGGCTGGGAAACAGCCAGAGTTTGGTCATTGAAAATGATGCTGCAGAAAAAAAAATTATCTTCTTAGTCTTGCCGAGGAAAAATGACACTACTACATCAACGTCATATGATGAGGTCAACCTAAAAGTATACAACATTGCTGAAATGAAATTATTATCTCTACAATACAATAAAGATGAGATTATCAGAGAGATATATAAATGTGAATGTACATGTAATTTTCAATTGACATAATTATGTAACATAAATGTAATGTTAATATCATGTAAATCAACATAAATGTAATGTTAATATCATGTAAATCTGTTTGTATTGTTATCATACATTTTAACATGTTTAATAACATTTTACATTGTTATTTTATGAACTCTTGCTGGCTATGTAGCTCAACAGGGAGGGAATCTTGGGTCCCTCATTCAGAGAGACCAAGGCCAGAGAAAGGATCTAATAAGTTGTTTCCTTCAACCTCCCGCCAGTGCAGGAATTCTTTCCCTGACAATTGCCCACTGTTGGTTTTGCACAACTCCTGGGACGCAGAGCTTACCCCTCCTCCAAATTCTGTACTATCATGAGTCAAAACTCTGGTTGTGGGAAGTTCTTATGTCAAGCTTACCACTAGCTGTCTGCAGTTCCTCCCTGGGTCCTGATCTTCCCTAGGGCCCCCAGAAATAGTTGGCTGCTTCTGTCAATTTCAAGTTAGCTCTGCAGTGCCATAAGGCAGGCTCTTGTCTTATCTTTGCTCAAGATAACTTGACTTCCTTTAACGATTTATGTCTTAAATCTAAAATCTTCCTTATCCATTATCTCAAAGATCTTTCAACTACCCCTACTTATAAGAGGATGAGAATGATGATGATAATAGTAATAACGGCTAACAAGTGCAGAGTACTGGGCTCTGTGCTGGCTGCTGTACATGCACTTGGCTTTGTTCTGAAGCCTAAGTGTGTTGGTTTTGAGTCACTTGTGTAGGTATACTTTTGATTTAAAATGTTGGTTTATATTTTGAATATGATGGGAACTTTTCATTGTTGTTTTGTTTCCTTAGCTTTTTCATAGCTTTTTGTTTGTTTAGCTTTTTCTCCTAAGTTAAATGAAACCATATACTTAGAATGGACATAGTTTACTAAAACACTTCAAAGACAAACAGCTATAAATAATGACTATCCTATACCTCTAGTAAACAAATACGCCTCACCTCTAAAACTCACTGGAAATGTAAATTTCAGAAAGGAAAAGACAAGACAAAGGGAATGCCTGCCATTAACCCAGCTAAAGTCTGGTAAAAAGATTTGTAAAGGGCTCTACAGTCAAATTTTGATTTAATTAAAAGCAGATATTAAATATATATTTTACATATACATATATATTTTATACACACACATATGTATACATACATATATATACACACACATACACACACACATATTAACACACATATTATACACAAATATACACACAGAGTTCCAGTCCAGGAAGGTCCAGGATCTGGTGGCAGTGGGGTGGTGGCAGGACTGGCAAGGTCAGCTGTATGGAGGGTCCTGGGAACCCCACACAAGCCACAGGGGCCTGCCTGGTTGCCTGGGGGCTGAGCGGCCAGCTCCCCTTGTGGCCAGGTTCATGGCCACCTCGGCCATAGCCCATGATGTGGTGGGGAGGAAAAGGTTCCCAGTAGAGAGGGAAGGGGCAGCTTTCTCAGAGCAGGAGGCTGCAGGATGGTGGTGTGATCTGCACATTTCCCAGGGAAGCATCAGCCCCAAGATGTGTCTTTTCCAGCCGAGAGCTGGGCCACTTTCTCAAGTGGTCGTTTCCTGAAAGTTTGGGCCGAAAACATGGGTGTGTATACGTGAGCAAATTATACGTGGCAAAATATAGTAATTACTACATATCAGTTGAAGCTCATATACTTTGGGGTTCTTATTTCAGAGAAACAAAAGACATTTAGGTTAGTAAAAATTTTGCATTCCACACTGAAAAATTGTTTCCTTAGAAAACTTAACGTTTCTAGGCGACGCCTGTAGGTTAGTGGGTAGGGCTCCAGCTACATACAACCAGGTTGGCGGGTTTGAACCTGGCCTGGGCCAGCTAAACAACAATGACAATTGCAACCAAAACATAGCCAGGCCTTGTGGTGGGTGCCTGTAGTCACAGTTACTTGGGAGGCTGAGGTAAGAGAATCGCTTAAGCCCAAGAGTTTGAGGTTACTGCGAGCTGTGATGCCATGGCACTCTACCCAGGGTGACATAGTGAGGCTCTGTCTCTAAATAAATTAATTAATTAATTAAATAGCCAGGCATTGTGGCGGGTGCTTGTAGTCCCAGCTACTCGGGAGGCTAAGACCAGAGAATCACTTCAGCCCAGGAGTTTGAGGTTGTTTTTTGTTTTTGGTTTTTTTTTTGAGACAGAGCCTCAAGCTGTCACCCTGGATAGAGTTCTGTGGCATCACAGCTCACAGCAACCTCCAATTCCTGAGCTCAAGCGAGTCTCTTGCCTCTGCCTTCCAAGTAGCTGGGACTACAGGCACCCGCCACAATGCCCGGCCATTTTTTGGTTGCAGCTGTTATTGTTGGTTGGTGGGCCCGGGCTGGATTCAAACATGCCAGGTCAGGTATACGTGGCTGGCGCCTTAGCTGGTTGAGCCACAGATGCCGAGCCAGGAGTTTGAGGTTGTTATGAGCTATGACTCCGTGGCACGCTATTGAGGGCAACATAGTGAGACTCTGTCTCAATATATATATATATATATATATAATATGTATATGTAGTTATTTGCATAAGTTCAATATGAATCTGTTTTCTTTTGCAATAGGACAACTGGAGACACTGGTTATTTTGTTAAGGCTTTGATTGGAATGGCTTATTTTCAGATATGACCCATTGCTTTGAGGCATTGAGCTTCACTTTATACATTCAATAGACTTGGAAAAAGACTGGCCTGGTGACCCATGTGTACAGTGTTCTTGACCTTGAGGTAAGTAGAGAATGCCACTTCCTGACAAGCTTAGGAACTTCAGGGTATTTTGGAGACCTTGATTATAAGGTATTATAAGCATAGTCTGATGGTGTATCCTTTGCTTAGCTTCCTAGCCTTGAGAGGCTTTTATTTTATTTTATTTTATTTTATTTTTTGAGACACAGTCTCACTTGGTCTCACCCTTGTTAGAGTGACTGGGTATTGCAGCTCACAGCAACCTCAAACTCTTGGGCTTAAGTGATTCTCTTGCCTCAGCCTCCCAAGTAACTGGGAATACAGGTGCCTGCCACAAAGTCTGGCTTTTTTTAAAGAAACGAGGTCTTGCTCTGGCTCAGGCTGGTCTCAAATTCCTGAGCTCAGGCAAACCACCCACCTCAGCTTCACAGAGTGCTAGGATTACAGGGGTAACCCACTGCACCTGGACAGAGGCTTTTAAAAACCAAATATGTGGCTTGGTGCCTGTGGCTCAGCGGGCTAAGGTGCCAGCCACATACACCTGAGCTGGCAGGTTCAAATCCAGCTCAGGCCCACCAAACGACAATGATGGCTGCAAGCAAAAAATGGCCGGGCATTGTGGCAGGCACCTGTAGTCCCAGCTACTTGGGAGGCGGAGGCAGGAGACTCGCTTGAGCCCAGGAATTGGAGGTTGCTTTGAGCTGTGATGCCATGGCACTCTATCCAGGGTGACAGCTTGAGGCTCTGTCTCAAA
>CAUYRH010027025.1:0-12657 GCA_963574655.1 Perodicticus potto
CGCCTGTAGTCCCAGCTACTTGGGAGGCAGAGGCAAGAGACTCGCTTGAGCCCAGGAATTGGAGGTTGCTGTGAGCTGTGATGCCATAGCACTCTACCCAGGGTGACAGCTTGAGGCTCTGTCTCAAAAAAAAAAAAAAGATGTAATGTAAATGATGTCATTCCTCTGCTTAAAATTTTCTAATTGCTTATCGTCTCAGTCTATGTCTTTAAAATGACCTACACAGCCCACACCATCTTACCTTTAACGTCTCTCTGACTTCATCTTCTACTTTCTGCCTTACTTAATCTGTTCTAGTCATACTGGCTGCTTCATAGCTCTAGGAACATGACAGTCATATTCCTGCTTGAAGGCCTTTATATTTGCAGTTCCATTTGTCTGGAGCATCTTCCCTTCTATATCCCCATAGATCACTTCTTTATCTCCTTTGTCTTTTTACTTATTGTAAACTTCTCAGTAATCTTATATGACCACTTTATTTAAAATTACATTGTCCCTGCCTTACTATTCCCTAGTTTTATTGCCTGCCTTGCTTTTCTCCATGGCACTTACAAATCTTTTGATATGCTATAGTGTATGTGTGTGTACATATATGCTTACATATACATATACACTTACATATATACACACACATTATAGTTTACATATGTGTACACATGTGTAAATATATATCTGTATATATTAGTTTTTGGTTTATTGTCTGTTTTCCTTAACTAGAATAAGCATTGTGGTACTAGGGATTTTTTTTCTATTTTGTTCACTGCTATATTCTTAGTATCTAAATGAATATCTGGTAGATAGGAAGTGTTCAGCAAATATTGTTAAATGAATAAATATAATAAATAGTTTGTACTTTAGTTTTTTATCCTAAGGCTTAGAAAATCACAAAGCAACATGTCAGTGAATCAGCAAGACCTGGATCCAGATAGTAATACAGACGTGGGAGATATTACGGATACTGAACAAGAACTTGTTAAAGAATGTGAAGAAATGTGGAGAGATATGGAAGAAGTAAGTATCAAAAGGTAAAAATGATAGTTAATAAAGATTTTTTTCTTTTTATATTAAATATATTCAGGGGGTACAAGTATACTGTTATTATATGCTTATATTAATATGTTGTAGTGAGATCTGGTTTTGTAGTATACTCATCACTAATTTAAGATTTAAATCAATTTTAATAAAATTAGACTCAAAGAAATAATTATGCTAGTTTAGAAAAGCCATTATTATGTATGATAAATACTTATTTAGTTTTTAGACCTATAAGCATTCATTCAAGAAACTTTATAGGGCGGCACCTGTGGCTCATCGAGTAGGGCGCCGGCCCCATATACCAAAAGTGGCAGGTTCAAACCCAGCCTCGGCTGAACTGCAAACAAAAAAAAATAAAAACAGAAAAATAGCCAGGAGTTGTGGCGGGTGCCTGTAGTCCCAGCTACTTGGGAGGCTGAGGCAAGAGAATCGCCTAAGCCCAGGAGTTGGAGGTTGCTGTGAGTTGTGTGACACCACGGCACTCTACCGAGGGTGATAAAATGAGACTCTGTCTCTACGAAAAAAAAGAAAGAAAAAGAAACTTTATACTAGATGAGCTATAAAAAGAGAAAAAAGTATGGAAGTTTCTCCTCTTGGAGAAATTATCTTAATAGAAACAATAACCATTATGTTATGTTGTATTACATTATTAGAAATATTATGGTAAGGACTGCATTTAGGTGGAGTACTAAACTTAGCCTGAAGGGGTTAAGAATAGCATTCTAAAAGAGATAATTACTTCATTTCTAAAAGAAAAATATGAGTTACCCTATGAAAGGAGGTAAGGTATACAAAGTAGAAAGAACATAATGTGTAAAAATTGAGAGAGACAGAATTCTAAGTAGAATTTTATAGATATTTAGATTAGGAGAAGGACTTCTTACCTTAGAAGGTACCTCTTACCTTTTACCTGTCCAATTGGAAAGGCTATTGGACAAGAATATGTATATTATGTATATTATGGGGAGCCATTAAAGGTTTTTAAATATGAAAGTGACATGATCTAGATATGTAGTTGGGAAAATGACTTGGGTGCCTTTGAAGAAAATCAAACACAGAAGAGTGAGACTACAGATAGAACATTTAGGAAGCCCTAGTAATAGTCCTGGCAAAAAGTAATGAAGGCATTGCAAATTGAAAAAATGGATTTGGGGCTTGGCGCCTGTTGCTCAGTGGCTAGTGCGCCAGCCACATTCACTGGAGCTAACAGGTTCAAATCCAGCTCAGGCCTGCCAAACAGCAATGACCACTATACCCGCCAAAATAGCCGGGCGTTGTGGTAGGTGCCTGTAGTCCCAGCTACTCAGGAGGCTGAGGCAAGAGAATTGCTTAAGCCCAAGAGTTTGAGGTTGCTATGAGCTGTGATGCCACGGCACTCTACCAAGGGCGACATAGTGAGACTCTGTCTCAAAAAAAAGAAAAATGGATTTGGGAGATATTGAGGTATGACTGAAAGGACTTAGAAGATATTGATATGAAATGAAATATGATTAGTTTCAGCTTCCTGATTTGGGCCATTGAGTAGTTGGTGGATTGTTACCTAAAATAGAGAATATAGAAGTAGGAGGAACACACATTATGAGTGAAAACATGATTTAGTTTAGAAAATGTTAAGTTTGAAATATATGTACATTTTCTGAGTTAGCAAAGTGGATCTACTTTTGTTACACTATGGTATGTTGGTAGAAATTTGTTCTATTAATGTATTATGTGATATAGGTTATGAACATTTTTAGCATCCTTTTCCTAGTAAAGTTTCAGAGAAAGGCAGATTTTCTTCTTTAAATTATTTTTATCATAAATCCTTGCTGACTTTTTATCATTAATGCACTCACCAGATAATTTGTCTACTATATTTTGCTTTTGATGTCATAGAAATTTAATTTTAAAAATAACTTTGGCTCAGGTGGCGCCGGTGGCTCAGTGGATAGGGCGCTGGCCCCATATACTGAGGGTGGTGGGTTCGAACCCAGCCCCAGGCAAATAGCAAGAAAAAAATCCATCCATTCTGGTGGATGCCTGTAGTCCCAGCTACTAGGGAGACTGAGGCAAGAGAATCACCTAAGCCCAAGAGTTGGAGGTTGCTGTGAGCTGTGATGCCATGGCACTCTACTGATGGCGATAAGAATAACTTTGGCTTGGTGCCTGTAGCCCAGCGGCTAGGGTGTCAGCCACATGCACTGGACCTGGTGACTTCGAACCCAGCCCGGGCCTGCGAAACAATGACAACTACAACCAAAATATAGCCGGGTGTTGTGGTGGGTGCTGTAGTCCCAGCTTCTTGGGAGGCTGAGGCAGAAGAATTGCTTGGGCCCAGGAGTATGAGGTTGCTGTGAGCTGTCTGTGACGCTATGGTACTCTACTGAGGGCAACATAGTGAGACTCTGCCTCAAAAAAAAGAAAAAAAAAAAAACTTTAAAAATTTTGCAACTAAAAATAAGCATGTAATTTAAATTATCCATATTTTAACCTCTCATAGGTAATCTTTATTAACAATTTTGGATGATTTTTAATGACAAACAGTATTTCCCGCAGGCTTTATTTTCTTACAATCCTATCTTACCCATTTTGTTACTTTTGCTTTCCCTTCTTACCTCCCATTTTTCCATCATCTGGTTTCTAATTAATCTTACCTATTAGTTTAATTCTTTGTCCTTCATTCTAGTATTGCCTTTTCTTTTCTATGTATTCTACTTGAGGCCTATTTTGCTGCCTTCCTAATCCTATTGCTTAGAAAGTGAGGAATTTAAACAGAGTTTTGGGTTTTTTTGCAGTTTTTGGCTGGGACTGAATTTGAACCCACCACCTCCGGTACATGGGGCCGGCGCCCTACTCCTTTGAGACACAGGTGCCATCCTAAGCAAAGTTTTTTTTAAATATTAGTATTTGTATATTATTTGCAGGAGTGTTTCATCAGATTACTGGTAGAAAAGTGGAGGGGAAGGGAATTGTCTGTGGGTTGTAATGTATGACTGTTTCTCTTTTTTTTTACTTTTTAAATTAAGTGTCAGAATAAATTATCACTTACTGGAACCAAGACACTCACTGATTCAAATGCTCAGGTATGAATCTTTTTTCCCTTAGATAAGTAGAATTCATTGTATTTTGGAACAGAAGTATATCTGTCTATATTTATTCTAGGTTATTTTTTATAATACCTATATGCTTAATCATTTGGAAAACTTCCTATTCTTTCTGCTTTTTGAGTTGGAAGAGGTATTCTAAAAACTTTTTGGAATAAACTAGTATAAATAAGAGAACATTTTCTTTTATTATTTGTCACTTAACAGCCATATATATATTTAAGAATTGAATGAATTCCTCATTGGTTGCTATTATGATACTTGGTTAAAAACTAGAAGAAAGGCTATCCTAATTTGTGCTGGGTATAATAGCCACAGATATTTTGCTATCTGTTGGAATCTTAATTGACTTTACTATAGGCTTACAAAAAGATTAAGATATCCATTGAAATCAAAGAATTTTGGAATTGGTTTAGTATTAGAACAATGGATCAGTGGAACAGATTTAGAATTAAAATATAGTTGACACTTGCACAATGTGGGAGTTAGGGGTTTAAACCCCTTGTGCAGTTAAATATCCTAGTTTAACTTTTTTTTTCTTTCTTAGAGACAGGGTCTCACTCTGTCACCCAGGGTGGAGTGCAGTGGTGCAATTGTAGCTCACTATAACCTTGAACACCTGGGCTAAAGCTATCCTCTATCCTTCCACCTCAGCCTCAGTTTGTAAGTAGGATTACAAATGTGTGCCACCATAACGGACTACTTTCTAATTTTCTGTAGAGATGAGATAGATCTCACTATGTTGCCCAGGCTGGTCTTGAACTCCTGGCCTCAAGCAGTTCTCCCACCTTAGCCTCCAAACCACTGGGATTACCGGTGTGAGCCACCATGCCAAGCCTGACTATGACGTGACTCCCCCAAATCTTAACTACTAATAGTCTACTATTGACCTTACTGATATCATAAACAGTGGATTAACACATAATTTGTATATGCATTATGTAATGTGGTTTTGTATGTGGTTCCCTTATAGTATAAATACTACAGTAACACCCATTACATTTTTGAAATGTGAATCTTTGATCTAGTACCAATAAGAATTATGAATGGAAGATAAGAAATACTCTGAAATTTGACTTTAAGCTCAATAGAGCTTAATTTTATGATCTAATCAGTCAATGGATTTTCCTGTAGATTTGTAATTATCAAAATTGAAATGACTATAGTCTCCTGATACCAAAAATAACTCACCCTAATTTATCTTTGGCTAAAGGGTACACAGTTTATAAACTATTGCTTTAGTAAACCTGGTTTTTATATGTGGCTTATGGAGCCAATCTAATTTTATAATTATGTTTGTATATGTATTAAAATTTATGTTTAGTTACTTAGCTAAAAACAGTTACAATTTTTCTGAAAGGGCAAAGGGAAGAGAAAGAACATATTTATAGGGAATTTGTCTGAAAAATGTTGGCAAGAACTTTTTTTATGTTAAGGTATATTTACTTTAACTTAATGTACTTAATGTACTAAAATTCTTTAGTAGAGAAGAAAAATTTATCATTTTTAGTACTATATTGCTATCACAGGCAGTTAATAAATTATAATTAACATAATTTAAAGAGAATTCTGTTTCTAGTGATAATCTCTTTTTAGGTTAGAGATGACTTTTTATTTTTGTTAGGAATGAATATTAAAGTATTAAAGAAATTTCCTGTATTTTCTTCTATGAATCACTATGAATATTCCATAGGAAATGACTTTGTTTTAAAATTCTCTCATTCTTGTTTTGTAGCTATCATTATTAATTCTGCAAGCGAAGTGTTTAACTGCTGAACTCAGACAATGGCAAAAAGAAACACCTGAAAGTAAGCTTCTTATTTTTAGATTTGTATTTTTGTAAACAAATTGATGGCAAGTTAATTAAATGATCACAAGAAGAATTACAAGATGTATTTGACCTTGACATTGCCTAAATTCTTTTGATAGTAGGAAGCTACTACATTGTTTTCTTTCTGTGTTTTATTTTGTACTTTTATTATGATAGATATAATCTGTTTTACACTATGTTATAATAATCTTCATTATGGAGACTTTGTCACAGGTATGTTACCCTCATGGACACACCCTTATGTTCAGTAGAAATGGTGAATTGCTTCTTTCCTTTTTAAATGTATCCTCTCCCTTTTTGGACTTTACTTTTTATTGATGCATAATGTATATAGTTTTGGGGTATGTGTGATGCTTCAATAAATCATTTCTCAGTGAATGAAACTTCCCTAGTAGATGAGAAAAGTTACTTTATTTTAAATACTTACAAAACTACCTTATACTTTGTATGTTACCTCTTATATTATACAACTGGAGCCAACTGTGTTTTTTCCTTTAGTTATGAAATAGAAGGCAAAAAATTTAGTGTTGTAATACTCAAATACATTTTTTTTTATTACAAAAGCTTAAGTTTCTGTATAAACTTATACAGTATGTATGTCTAAACAGGCATACCTTGCTTTATTGTACCTTGCAGATATAATGATTTTACAAATTGAACGTTTGTGGTGACCTTGTATTGAATAAGACTGTTGGTGCTATTTTTCCAACAGTATGTGCTCACTTCATTTCTCTTTGTCACTTTTTTTTTTTTCTTGAAACAAAGTCTCATTATGTCTCCCTTTGTAGAGTGCTGTGGTGTCACAGCTCATAGCAATCTCAAACTCTTGGGCTTAAGGGATTCTCTTTCCTCAGCCTTCCAAGGAGCTGGGACTGTAGGCTCCCACCACAACGTCCGGCTACTTTCTTCTTGCAGTTGTCATTGTAGTTTAGCTGGTCTGTGCTAGGTTTGAACCTGCCAGCCTTGGTGCATGTGACTGGTACCATAACCACTGTGCTACGGGCACCAAGCCCATATGTGTCACATTTTGATCATTCTCAAGATATCTCAAGTTTACGTTATTATTACATCCGTCAGGATGATTTGTCATCATTTTTGAGGAGTCACAAACAATGCTCATATAAAACAGCAAACTCAATCTGTTAATGTTGTGTGTATTTTGACTGCTTCACTGACCAGTCATTCCTAATTGTCCCTCTCACTGGGCCTGCATATTCCTTAAGACACAATATTTCTCAAATTAGGACAGTTAACCCTGCATTGGCTTCTAAGTATTCAAATGACAGAAAGAGCGATACATCTATCACTTTAAATCATAAGTTAGAATTGCTTAAGCTTAATGAGGAAGGCACATCAAGAGCCCAGATAGGCCAACAAATAGGACTCCAGTGTCAAATAGTTAAACAACAGAATGCAAAGGAAAAATTCTAGAAGAAAATTACCAATGCTACTTCAGTGAATGCATAATTGATAAGAAAGTGAAACACCCTTTTTGCTGATAAGGAGAAAGTTTTAGTGGACTGGATAGAAGGTCAATCCAGCCATAACATCTCCTTAAGCCAAAGCTTAATTAGAAAAAAAGCTCTTTTTGAATTCTAGAAAGGTTGAAATAGAAAAAGAAACTGCAGAACAAAAGTTTAAAACTAGCAGAGGTTGGTTCATGAGGTTTCAGGAAAGAAACCATCTCTATACCATAAAAATGAAAGATGAGAAACAAAAACGAAAGATGAAGCAGCAAGTGCTGCTATTTAAGCTGCAACAAGTTATCCAGAAGGTCTAGTTAAGATCATTTAATAGAGATGGCTACACTAAACGCCAGATTTTCAGTCTTTTAGGACTTTATACATAGAGAGAAGTCAATACCTAGCTTCAAAAGATAGACTGGCTTTCTTATTAGGAACTTATAATGCTGCTGGTAACCTTAAGTTGAAGCTAATGCTCATTTACCATTCTAGCAGTCCTAGGACCCTTAGGAATTATTAAATTATTAAATCTACCTGCGCTCTTGAATTGGAAAAACAAAGCCTGGATGAGCACACATCTATCTATATACAGTATAGTTTACTGAATATTTTAAGGTCACTTGTGAAAATATTACTGCTCATTGACAGTGTAGTCACTTAAGAGCTCTAATGGAGATATACAAGAAGATTAATTTTGTTTTCATGCTTATTAACACAGCATTCATTCTGCAGCATATAAAATCAAGGAATAATCTTGACTTTCAAGTTTTAGTTAAGAAATACATTTCATGGTAGTCCCTGTGGCTCAAAGGAGTAGGGTGCTGGCCCCTTATGCTGGAGGTGTCGGGTTCAAACCCAGCCCCAGCCAAAAACTGAAAACAAACAAACAAAAAATACATTTCATAAGGCTGTAGTTGCCATAGTGATTTCACTGGTGGATCTGGTGAAAGTATATTGCAAATTTGGAAAGGATTAACCATTCTAGTTGCCTTTAAGAACAATCATGAATGTTGGAAAGTGGGGGCTTGGTAGAAGTTGATTGCAACTCTCATGGATGACTTTGAGGGGTTCCAAATTTGAGTGGAGGAAGGAACTGCAGATGTCATGGAAACAGCAAGAGGCCTAGCATTAGAAGTGAAACCTGAGATGTGACTAAATCATTGCAGTCTCATAAAAGTCAAATGGATAAGGTGTTGCTTCTTATGGATACATAAAGTGGTTGCTTGAGATGGAATCTACTTTTGGTGAAGATGCTGTGAACATGGTTGAAATTAGAACAAGGGGAGGGCAGAGAGAAGATGGCTGCCTAGAGCCAGCTTTCCACAGAGGCTCCCGTCCAGAGTTAAAGGACAGAAGTTTAGCAAGTAAGCAGATAGTTTGGAGCTGAGCCAAGAGAGAACGTTGAAGAATGCATATCAACCCTGCTGAGGCGAGCTGTGACCCCAAAGATACAAACAAAGGTATAAAATCCATCATCAAGCAGACAGGAGTCCCCTCCCGCATGAGAATGACTCACAGCATACTTTCTACAAACAAGCGAGCAGAGTTCAACTGTTCCCCCATTTTATCCCAAGGGAGAGACCCTCTAAAAAGCGGACCTCCTTCCCCTACTAGGGTGCCATGGCACTCTCCTCCCAGGCATAAAACTGTATAAAACTGTATATATTCTCTAACTGCAATTCTGAAACCCCAGCACTCCTCTCCAGTCTCACCTCGAGGTCTGGAAGCCTGTCTCCCATGGAGTCCAGATTCTTGGGCATTTTCTCAAGAGGTGTGGACAGGACGTGGGTTGTTGGAGGTCTGTGCTGATTCTCTGGCACAGGGGTAAGGCGAAAACGGTGGACTGAAGGAAGCATACGGGAAAGGGAGAGGCGGTTCCCCCCAGCTCAGAGCAGCAGCAACAGCAGTGGGAACAATAGTGCTCACACCCCTGGGGATATTTTGGAAGAACATTTCTCTGTCTCTCTGGGCAACCATAGAAAGCCAGGCATTCCTTCTCCAGTGGCAGACACTGGTGGAATAGATCTGGGACGGTAATGGAGACCCCATGAGCAAAGGGTATGCCTGAGGCGGTACTACCCTGGGCAGAGCATGGCAGGACGGAGAATTGAAGACATGTGCTCAGAGATGGCTTACTCCCAGGGTGTGCTGAGCCAGAGGACTGTTTTAGTGAGCATGCGCAGAGATGGCATAATTCCAGGGCGGGGCTGAGCCATAGGACTGCTTTAGTCAGCCTAAGAAACACCTAGCCCTCGGAGGATCATAGCTGAGACAAAGGCAGGCAGGTAGAGGCTGGAACCCCAAGCCAAGTGTGAGCTCTAACCGCACCTGCCGCAACACAGACTGCAGGGGAAATAGAAACACCAGCTCTGGGCAGTGACACAGACTAGGGCTGAGTCGCAGTTTCTGTGAACTCAATCAGTCCCTGGTCCACAGGGGAATATAGCCAGGACAGAATCACAAATTCTGTGCAAATATAAGTGTCAGCAACATTAATTAGGGGCAGGGCTGGAACTCAGTGAACTGCCCCAGCTTCCATTAACCACCCAAGGTTGTCAGGCCTCAGCTTCTCCTGCTGGATGGTGGCAGAGTGTGGAGGCCTGGCTGAGGAGACATAAGATCTCTCTCTGACCCAAGCAGGTTCAAACCCCTGGAGCATCTGCTCATTGGAGGGAACTGGGTCATAACCCTGTGGGGTTACCAGTGACTGGGTGTGACAGAGGTGCAAGGTGGGGAAGGAGGCATCGACCTTCTCAGACTAATCCATTTGCTGGGGGGAGGGGGAGCTTCTGACTCCATGGAGCACAACAACGAGTCATACTCAAGCTGCCAGCAGACTCCTGCTATCTAGTTGCCAGAGACCTTTTGAACTCCCTCACTTGAGACTGGGTGCTCTCTGGGACAATTGATTTGGATCTCTTGGACTGGACCAATCACCTGAGGACTATCCAAAGTGGTACCTTGGGTGTGTAGGATGTGGAAAGGTTTGATTTTCCTTTTTCAGTTGTTACCCATGTGGGGGCGGGGTGACTTCATTGCTGGTATTTCTCCATAACTGAGACTTCAACCCAGAGTAATTAATTCACTAGGGTAGGAAGAAAGTAGCTGAAAACAAGACAGAGCCACTTAGCCCCACCACACCAAGCAGGTCCCCAGTGTCTCAGGCTGTACCACTGTATGGATCCTTGGCAAAGCTCTAGGGGAAAAGGTACAGATACCAGTCACATCTCTGGGATAAAGGGCTGGTTAATCACTACTCTAGGAGCCCCCAACCCAACTTCACCTTATCTGCTCATCTAGCCAAATGGTGTAAAATAATAATGGGTGGAATCAACAGAAAAACTCTAGTAACGTGAATAACTAGAGAAGATCAACTCCCCCAAGGAATGATACGGGACACAACTGAAGGCCCCATTCATGGACAAATGGATGAGATGTCAGAAATCAAATTCAGAGTTTGGATTGCAAATAAGATTCATAGAATGGAAGTAAAGCTTGAGTTAGAAATTCAAGGAGTAATTTGAAAGTGGTCTCAGGAAGTCAATGAATTCAAAGACAAAAATCACCAAAGATTTTGACACACTGAGGCAAGAATTTGCAGCCCTCAAAGATCTGAGAAATACACTACAATCCCTCAGGAACAGAATGGAGAAAGCAGAAGAAATGATTTCTGACATTAAAGAAAAGGCTTTTGAATACTCCCAAGTGCTCAAAGAGGAAGAGAAATGCAGAACAGAAATGGATCACTCTCTAAGAGAGCTTTCGGATAATTTGAAGAAAACTAATACTCACCTGATGGAAATTCCTGAAGGTGACGAAGTTGCTTTGCAAAGCACAGATGCCCTTTTTCATGAGATTATGAAGGAGAACGTTCCAGACCTGCCAAGAGATTCTGAAATTCAGATAGCAGACAGTTTTAAAATCCCAGCACAACTCAATCTCAATAAGACAATCCCCAGACACATCATAATTAACTTCACTAAAGTTAATGTGAAGGAGAAAATTCTGCAAGTGGCCAGACATAAGAAAACCATAACCTACTTTGGGAAGAATATTAGAATGACTGCAGATCTCTCTGCTGAACTGTTCAAGCTAGAAGAGGGTGGTCATCAACTTTTAATCTCCTAAAACAAAATAACTTTCAATCCAGGATCCTGTATCCAGCTAAACTGAGTTTCATTTATGATGAAGAAATTAAATAATTTAATGACATTCACATGTTGAAGAAATTTGCCATAATGAAGCCGGCTCTACAGGATATTCTCAGACCTATCCTCCATAATGACCAGCACAATCCTCCACCCCAAAAGTAAACTCACTCAGAAACTTTTGATCAAATTTCAACTTCCACAGTGGTGAAAGGACTAAAAAGTCTACTGGACTTTTGAAAAACTCGATACCCAATATTCTACCAGGCTTATCAATATTCTCAATTAATGTGAATGGCTTAAATTGTCCTCTAAAGAGACATAGGTTGGCCAATGGGATACAAAAACTCAGGCCAGATATTTGTTGCATATAAGAATTTCATCTTACCTTAAAAGATAAATAGAGACTCAGGGTGAAGGGATGGTCATCTATATTCCAGGCAAATGGAAAGCAGGAAAAAGCAGGTGTTGCAATTTTATTCGCAGATATAATAGGATTTAAACCAACCAAAGTAAGGAAGGATAAGCATGGACACTTCGTATTTGTTAAGGGTAATACTCAATATGATGAGATTTCAATTATTAATATTTATGCACCCAACCCGAAGGCGCCTCAGTTTATAAGAGAGACTTTAACAAACATGAGAAACTTGATTTCCTCCAGCGCCATAGTAGTCGGAGATTTTAGCACCCTTTTAGCAGTGTTGCATAGATTCTCCAATAAAAAGCTAAGCAAAGAAATTTTAGATTTAAACTTAACCATTCAACATTTGGATTTAATAGACATCTACAGAACATTTCATCCTAACAAAACTGAATACACATTCTTCTCATCAGCCCATGGAACATATTCCAAAATCGATCACATCTTAGGTCACAAGTCTAACCTCAGCAAATTTAAAAGAATAGAAATTATTCCTTGCATCCTCTTGGACCATCATGGAATAAAAGTTGAACTAAGTACCAACAGAAATCTGCATACTCATACGAAAACATGGAAGCTAAATAAGCTTATGCTGAATGATTGATGAGTCGTGGACGAGATTCAGAAGGAAATTACCACATTTTGGGAAAAAAGCGGCAACGAAGACATGTAT
>CAUYRH010027029.1:0-12411 GCA_963574655.1 Perodicticus potto
CATTTAGTAGGTTTCACCTGTACTCTTCTAAGATGCACCCTCTTCTCATGTTCTTTGAGTTTAGTTTCAGCTTCAACCAGTAAGATTTCTACGTGCAGATGGTGCTCCTTAGATTCTTCCCTACACTGAAGTCCATTTCCCCTCATTGTCTGATATCCCTTTTATGAGGAATGTGTCTTTTCCACCTAGAAGACCAATGCATCCTCCTAATTGGCCCTTATTAGGAACTGTGAGTCATAGTCTCCAGGCATATCAGTGAGGTCTAGCCACTACCCCCCACCATGACTGACCACATTGGCCCTTCAATTCTAAAACCAATGACTGTCTTACTGTCATCAGATTTTTAGGTACTGGAAAAAACAAGTCAGAATGTATCATTCTTGCTCCAAATAAGAGCTTTAGATAATTAGAACCTTACCATTTTTTAACTCTTTCAAGTGAGGTTTTATTTTGCTTTTCTATTTGTTAATATGTCTTATCAGTTTTCCTCAGTATATATGTGTGAGCTGTTCTAAAAGTACCATCCCTGAAGGGGTGTAGAAAGTGACCTGACCCTTGACAATGTGTGACCTTCATTAGGATGCTCTAGCCCAGGACTTTTCTACCTTAATCTAAGAAGTGAAATTCCCTTTGTCTGGTGTGATTAGCGCAGCTGGCGTGCATAGCTATGTCATAGTAAACTGTGGCTAAGAGGGGTTCTTTGCGGTAGTGCTTCTGTAAGATAAAGAATTGAGTCAGGGAAAGAAGAATACAGTTTAATTCATCGAAGATAGGAAAACATAGAAAACACAAGACAAATGATGTAATGAATAAGATTTTAAGAAGGCAGATGAAAAGAATGAGATCAAAGAGAAAAGACGAAAATGTGTGGAGTAAGAAAGAAGAAAAAGAAAATAAGCACGTTTACTTTGCTTCACCTAATTATATTTAGTACCAATATAAACAGATTATTTTTCTTTCTTTCTTTCTTTTTTTTTTTTTTTTGCAGTTTTTGGCCAGGGCTGGGTTTGAACCTGCCACCTCCGGCATATGGGGCTGGCGTTCTACTTCTTTGAGCCACAGGAGCCACCCCAGATTGTTTTTCTTAATGCAATGGTTGCTTTGAGCCCAGCCTGTAGTTTGGTAGTTGATCCACTAGGTTCCCTAATCAATGTATGTAAGCTTATTAGAATTAGATAGAAAGTATGTAATTAATGACTTTTTTAATATAACATTGTTTCACTGAGAAGTGTGGTGCATTGTAGGACAATTGTACCTCTTTTCACAGATAGTGAGATTTAAAACTAGCTGAAATTATATGATGGTTTACTTGAACTTGATGTAAGGGTTTTGGGGCATATATTACATTATATAAGAAATCAAATGACCAGAGTCTCTTGTAGATACATGATGAATGTTATTCCTTTCTGATGTAAATTGGGAAGTAAACGAATGCATGCCTTTACAACTTAACATAAAAATTGATTGCCAAGAACAAATGTAAGGTGTCATAATCTTCATTCATCCATTGAAGACCAGAGTAGATAGTTGAATTTTATTATTATTTTTTAATCTTCCCTGATATTTCTCTGATGTAATCTATCTTATTGTTGTCAGATTAAAAGTTTCAGTCTTAAATTCAGAAATGGTGTATAGTGGGGATTATTTTTCTCTTATCTAAAATCAAATTGAAGATGTTCCAGGGAGTTGCATAGTAAATAGGAGAGACGGTCTCTAGGGTCCTGGGTCTGCTAGTTTGTTGAGAACACTGCCAACTAACACTCAATTTCTTGACTATTGAGACTTGCCTGTAGTATCAGCAAAAATGAATTGCTTCTACACCCAAGTGAAATAGCCTTTTAAACACTTTAAGAATAGGCCTGTGATTGTAACATTGAAGGAAGTTAGAGTTCTATTATTGTCACCAGGAGTTAATTACTTTTCTTAAACTTCCCAATCTGTCTAGTAGTGATAATAATACCACTGAGATGAGTTTAAATTATAGGTTCATAAGCCATATTTAAAGAAAAGGACCCCCTTATACTTTAATAGAGAAAGAAATAGTTTTCCACCTAATCTTTCTCCCATAACATCTCTCCTTTCTCTGAACCCCCGTTAGTCCTTGAAATAAGCACTGATTGAGTGATTTATCCTTCCCGCTAAGTTCATTTGAAAAATATATTGACACAATAAAACATATATGAAGGGTCCAGGAAGGGGAAATGATAAAAACTCAATAACTTGTTTTATTATTGTTATGACATCAAATAATTTTCTCAGGGATTGTCTTAAATTCCTTGAGTCCAAAGATAGTAGTCATGAACATGAAACAACGCAGCAACATATTCTTTCCATTTCAGGACTAAGGTGAATAAAAAATAGAAACATATATTTTCTGGAGAAAAACACTTTTTTCTTTTTTATAACTTACAGATTCATTCCTCAATGAGAGCTTTACAAACTTTTTACCTAATGCCTTCCCTACAGATAGATAGAGGTAAACAGGAGGGCTAATGATTTCCAAGCTATACAGAGGGTTTGCTTCTAGAACTAATTTTAAGAATGGGATTCTAGGCAGCTATGAAGCTAGAAGAGAGACTGAGAGCAGAGGATAAGCAAATTCTATAACAGCACATGAATACTTATTGAAGGAAGACATTTCTCCTTCTATTTTTAGTCATACATATCTATAACTGACATATAAAGTGGCCAGTGAATCTAGTGCAATCTGCAGGAAGGTCATGTTCATTGCCTGTCATGTCAGCTAAGGCTGGAAACAAAGTCCCATCACTCCTAGGAACTGTGCTGTAAATTCTGCCATTAACTAGACTCGTGACTTCAAGAAGTAGATTTTTTTGTGCTTCAATTTTATCATCTTTCAAATGTGTTTAAATTAGATGAGCTTTAAATCTCTGGCATTAATTGCACAATGAGTGTCTCCATCCACGACTTGTCAGCAGGAGACAAGGGGATGGAAGGGAGGTAATTTTTGCATTAGAGGATCTGATTAGTGAATGATAAAAAAGAAAACGTTTTGGTATTTATTAGACAATCTCCACGTTCCTGGAAGACAGCCCTTCCAGGATAGATTTAAAGAAATCTTAAAAAAGAGGTGCTGACTAGAGTTCTGAGGACATCTCATAATTCTCATTTATAATTGGAAATAAGAGTAGTATAGTCCTCAAGGTTGATTAGAGAATTTTTAAAGTAATAAATGCAATGCAACTGAATTTGTGCCTGCACTTAGGCCCCAAGAAATATTGGTCATCATTACCATTACCATCATCAACCCAAGTGTCTCATAACACTGAGTCCTGAACAGCTTTTACTTTCTTTGAAAATGAGTGTCTGCCTCTGGGGTGTTTGGTGTCTGCCTTTGGTCGTATACTCTCCCTACCTATGGCCACCCTAGTTCAGTGAGTGATCAGTGCCAGTCTTACTGGGAAGATGACATTTGAGCAAACATTTGAAGGAGGTATTGGTTGGGAACTGGTGACTGGTGGTAGTGGTGTTTCAAGCAAAAGGAATTGTTAGTGTGGGCACCCTAAAGAAGGGGTTTTCTTGTTGTAGTTGAGGAATAGTAAGAAGTCCCATGAGGCACGAGTTGAATGAGCAGCGTGAGGAGGAGAGTTAAAAGAACAATGCTAAGGAGGTAACAAGGTCCAGGAGGTACAGGAGTAAAATCCATTGTCCCTGCTTCATCCTTTACTCTGAGTAAAGCTGGGAGCCACGGGAGAGTTTTGAGCAGAGGAGTGACATGATCTGACTTGTGTTGGGAATAGACATATTGTGGAAAGGAAGCGTAGCAGCAACTTGGGAGCCCAAGTTGAAGCCCTCTGCCTTAATTGAAGTGAGGAGTGAGAATGGTTCGCTCACGGAGGTCTTTGGTGGTGGTGAGACATGGTCACATTCAGGACACATTTTGAAAAAAGAATAGCTAGGGTTTGGTGACAGCATGGATGTGAGATTTGAAAGAAAGAGAGGAAATAAAAATGACTCCAGGGACTTTAGACTTTGAGAATAATGGGGTTCCACCGAGTAGGGGACGAAAGCTACAGTGAGGCAGGTTTTAAGAGAATGATTGGGAGCCTATAAAGTAAAAATGTCTTAAAGCATAAAGAAAAATGGAACTTCAGACATGAAGAAGATATATAACAAAGTTTATGCTATACTAATAATCTATTCTATGAGAAGAAGCCTATAACAAGAACCATCTAAAAATATCTCTTTCCCAAAAGAAAGATTAAGCCGCTTAGACAGAGGCAGATTTATTCAGAGCTCAGTACAGTGGGCTGTCGAGAGCTAAATCAAATCACAACTTCCTGTGAAAAATATTTTAGATAAAGACAATAAACTTAGGGAGCAAGTAGGTAAAACAAAAATAAAAAGATAAATTACTACCACTTTAGATTTTGGTTTTCAGAAATAAATTTTAAACAATTAGATGTGGCCTTCTTATTTTTACCGTTCTTGGCTAAATCCCCACATTGCTGATGACTTGTAAAGTGGTCTCAAACCTCTCATTTAACCTCTGTGGGGCTTGGCTTCCACAAAATGTTTTGGAGGATACTGAAAATTACTTTTTCCCTAAGCATTCTGTGAATTTACTTTACCCTCATACTAGAAGTTCTGAGGAGTTTATCTCAGAATAGGAGAGGTGAATAGCTGCATCCAGGGTTTTTCAAAAAATAAAACAAAAAACTAGTGAATGATTTTTTTACAACACAAATTTTATTTCAGTTCTCAAATATTTATAAAAGAATATATAGCAATTCCCTAGAATTGAAAATTTTAATTCCACGACTTTTAATATATACTGTCTTTCTACTTCCTGTTAGAACCTCTGTCGAATACCAAAACCTACCCTTTTTCTTATATGAATTCTTTTTTTTTTTAGAAATATGATAAAGACCGTTTGGTCACTAATAGATACATCCTCTTACAATAAGAAATTTTGAAATAATGTTTTAAAGGGAGATAGAGGAAAATGTACATGGCTTCCTCCTGTACTTTATGTTAAAAAATGGATACAGGGCATTTGATTTATTCCTGCTGATCTTCAGAATCTACTTAGCATGAATAAAAGCAGAATACTTTTCTGTAGTAGAGAATTTGAACTTTGCTTTAATTACTTTTCTTCCTTTTAACAGAGAAAAAAAAAAAAGGTCCATAGGCATCCTTATTGTTGTATATAGACTGCTGTAACTGTGAATCAGTCACATTTTGACCTCTAAAATAATTACCAGATGATTTAGTAATGCAGCGTTGAGACGGTAGACAGACAAGTTAAAATCAGAAAAGGAGAACTTTCAGGTCCTCATAGTATTTTACAGTGAGTGCCGCCCTGCCTGCCCTTGCGTATTTTGCCTAGCTAAACGGAGTTACTTCATTGTGGCTCTCATTGGTACTCATTATCCCGTGATTTTTCACCACAGAGGAGCTCTGGATCCATCCTCAGGTCCCTTCGTCGCTGTGATCACCCATCCCTCTATCTTTGTCCACACCCTACTCTTGCTCCAGTAGCTTCTCCCCAGTTCTACTCCGATACCCGAGGTCCATGTTCAGCTCTATGAACTCTCTTTGATCATTTCCCTTGCGGATTTTCTTCCCTGCAGCCCTGCCAAGTGACTGCCTCTCATACCTGGTAGGACAGGCTTCCTCTGAAATTGCTTCTGGAATAAGGTTCATGGCCTTGGATTCACCATCTGAGTCCTCAGTTTATTGAGGTCATCCTCGGATATTACCTCCTCTCGTTTTATGAGAATTCGTACTTGGGGTGCACTAACTCTCTCTTCAGCACTGCTCCTCTCAGACTGCTTGTGATCAATAGCCACGTGGGAGACCTTTCCAGTTCACTGGCCTCTCAGGCCTTTCTCTACCCTGTTTCAGCCGCCCGTGGTCGGCCCCTACACTTCATCATTAATCCTTGTACTCCAGAGTCTCAATTTGAAGCATCCTGCTTTCTAACTTTCATCTCCTGTCTTTCCCGGACTCCCTCTAGTTGCTCTTTGACCTCGCTGAGTCCACTCTTCCTTTCTTATCCAGGTGAGATGTCAGGGTCCATCACTGAGAAATCACAAAATAATTCCCTTGCATGTACCTTCATGCCCCTCTTTCCTGTTGCTGTACTCTCAGAGCAATAACTAATTCATGAATTTAAAATACAAACTACAGCAGACACTGTGGCTAAATAAGCACTCCATGCTTGCATCCTTGCAACTGAATGTGCAGGAGATACCCAGCTTCCACAGGACAGGTTTCATTTGGCACATATGTGCCCTTAACTTCAGGGTTGCCCTCAGTAACTTTAACGTACACAGTGCGTTCCCTGGTCACGTACACTCGCCTACTTTCTGGGCCTGTTACTGCATACCTCCTCATTCTTAAAACCTCCAAAATATCTCCCCTCTTCCTCTTTCTAGCTGATTTACCTGATTTCTGTTTCACTGAGAAGAATCCGACAATTTCCCACTTTATATTTACCAAGCCATCAGCGGATTGATCTGCTTTCTGTTTCCCAGAGAAGAAGAATTTGATAATTTCTCATGCTGTATTTACAAATCTACCGGCATCTACCCTGCCTTCCCTCCTGTTGTTAAAGATAAAGCCCTGCTTCTGGTCAGAAGTCAAACCCTCCACTAGTGTTTCATATTTCATCTCTTCTCACTCATAAGAACATTATTTCAACACTTATCTCCTTTTTGTGTTGTATCACAAATTGTTTTCTCTCTGCTAGGTCATATCTGTCAGCATAAAAATGCTATTGAATGTCTCCTGTCTTCTAACTTCTGCTCTATTTCCCTGTTCCTGTTTGTAGCAGAACCATAGTAAAAGTTGTCTCTACTTTGCCTTATGTGATGGGCTTTTTTCCAAATGTACATACATACATTTGTGTATATTTCAAAGTCTCATAGGAGGATCAACATTTTTGGTTACCTGGATCACTCTTGTAAATGCTTGAGTCATGGTTATAAGTGTTCCCTTCATCCAGACAGCTTTCATTGTACCCATTACCCTCCTCTGCCGTTTCCCCTAGTTGACTTCTATTGAGTTTCACTTCCCTCTGTGTGTTCATTGGTTAATTCTAATTTAATAATGAGCACATGTGGTGTTTGTTTTTCCATTGTTTGCATACTTCACTTAGGATACGGGTCTCCAGTTACACTCAAATTGTTGCAAAAGGCATTAAGCCATCCTTCTTTGTAGCTGAATAGTATTCCACAGTACCACATACCACATTTTGTTCTATATACCACATTTTGTTAATCCACTCATGAATTAATGGGCACTTGGGTTGATTCCACATCTTTGCAATTGTGAATTGTGTAGTAATAAACATTTGAGTGCAAGTATCTTTTTTTTTTTGCTTGTACGAAAGGGCTTTATTGGCGGGGAATGCTGCAAAGCAGCATTAAGCAGGAGGGGGAGAGAGAGAGAGAAATGGGGGAAGAGAGGGGAGAGAAAGGAAAGAGAGAAGGGGGAGAGAGAGAGAGAGAAGACACATGGGGGGAGAGAGAGAAAAGAGCTGAGTGCAAGTATCTTTTTGATAAAATGAGTTATTTTCTTTTGGATATATATTCAGTATTGGAATTGCTGGATCAAGTGGTGGGTCTACTTTTAGTTCTTTGAGGTATCTCCGTACCGTTTTCTGTAAAGATTGCAATGATTTTCAGTCCCACTAACAATATATAAATGTTTCCTTCTCTCTATATCCACACCAGCATCTATTGCTTTTGGAATTTTTTGATAAAAGCCATTCTAACAGGGATTAGGCGACATATCATTGTGTTTTTAATTTTCATTTCCTTGGTAATCAGTGATGTTGAGCATTTTTCACATTTATTGGCTATTTTTATATCTTTGTTTGAGAAGCTTCTTTCTGTTCATATCTTTTGCCCACTTTTAAATGGAGTTTGGTTTTTTTCCTGTTGATTTGCTTGAGTTCTTTGTAGATTCTGGTTATTAGACCTTTATGAGATGTATACCAAATTCTGATGATGTCTATAAAGTCATGTGCCACATATTGATGTTTTAGTCAACCATAGACTACATATACAATGTTTGTCCTACAAGATTATAATGCCATATCTGGACCATACCCTTTCTTTGCTTATATATGTTTCAATACACAAATATATGTACCATTGTGTTATAATTACACACTTATGGTATTCAGTACAGTCATATGATGTATGGGTTTGTAGCTTAGGAGCAATAAGCCATACCATACAACCCAGGTGTATGGTAGACTAGATCACCTAAGTTTGCATGAGAACATTTTATGGTGTTTGCATAATGATGAAATTGCCTTAACAATGCATTTCTTGAAACATAGCCCTATTGTTAAGTGACACATTACTGTATTTATAGCTCTGGCCTTGGCCGGTTCCTTGAACTCCCAGTCACGTCTGACCACCAGAAGATAATTAAACATTGAATAACTATTTCAAAATGTTCAACACTGAACTCTCCATTTCTGCTTACTGCCCACCACGCACCCACTCCCAATCCTTTTTACCCTCAGAGTCTCTTCATCTCAGGAAATTGCAGTTCCACCCACTTCATTGTTCAGGCCCAAAACCTTACAGTTTCTTACTCTTCTCTCTCATATTCTCTATATCTAACCAATCACAACATCTTATCAGCTCTACCTTCAAAATAAAACTACAACCTGACATATCTCACCTTTCTCCTAATTTCTTTATGATCCTCTTTTTGCTCCCTTCCAGTTTATTTTATACACTACAACCCAACTTCTCACTTTAAAACTTATGTCAGTTTAAAATATTCTGTTGAACATTTTACTTCATTCAAAGGAAAAGGCAACATTCTTAAAGTGGTCTGAAAAGCCCTGGGATTATCTCAACTCTTCATTGCTTGTGGTAGGCAGAACACTAAGATGTTCTGTGAGATTCCCAACCACTGATGTGCACCCAAACCTTGGTGTGCACCCAACCCTGGTGTACACTCAAGCCCTGGCGTACACCCCACCCCTGGCGTGTACCCAACCCCTGGTGTACACACCCATGCACAATACCTTCCCCATGACTGCAGGAGGGACCAGTGACTATGATGGGATAGTCCCTCCCTTCATCAGGTTATCTTATATGCCACCTATAATTATATATAGGTGGCTGGAGTGGCCATGTGTAAGACATTGTCTTAGGAGACTGGAAATGGAAATTCTCCTGCGGTCCTTGAAGAAGCAAACCACCGTGCTCTGAACTGCCAACAGACAGGGTCTCATGGCAAGAACCTAAGGATGGCTTTGGAACCAAACCTCATCCCAGATGATAACCAGTGGGGGAAAATGGGACCTCAGTCATAAATGAAGGAAGGAAGTTCTACCAACAACTTCAGTGAGCTAAGATGTGGATTTTTCCTTAGAGTTTTCATATGAGAATGCAGCTCAGCCTACATCTTGATTTCAACCTTGTTAGACCTTCAGCAGAGTACTCTTATTGGACTTCTGGTGTCCAGAATTTGTGAGATGATATGTTCAATCAGAGTTTAGGTCAGTAGGTCTAAGAGTCCTGTCTTTCCTCCCTCCCTAGCTTTAGCCACGTTGGTGTCTTTGCTGTTCCTTGACTATGGTAACTATGATTCATTTCAGGGCTTTGGATCCAGCTGCTTCTTATCTTGCCCCAAGAAAGAAATAAGGCTCCTTTTCTTGCTACTTTAGGTGTTTGTTCAAATGTCATCTTATTAAAAAAAGGTCTTTCCCACTATCAAATATAAAGTAGTAGCACCACCTTAGCACTTACCCACCTTTTTACCTTGCTCAATTTTTTCCATGGCACTAACCATGTTTTGACATATCAGCTATTTGTTTAACTGCTAAAATGTAACTTCCAAAAAGGCAGAGATTTTTGTTTCATTTTCTGTTGGATTCTTGTGCATGGAATAGTGTTTAATAGTGCAAGTAGGTACTTAGTAAATGTTTGTAGATTGATTAGGCTTTTTTGTACCTTTGAACTTATTTCTATATTTCTATGGATTTTTACATAATTTGGAAATTGTTCTGATCACAAATATCAGATTAAAAGAGAATAAAGAAAAATGCTTTGGCTCAGTGCCTGTGGCTCAACAGGCTAAGGCGCCAGCCACGTACACCTGAGCTGGTGGGTTTAAATCCAGCCTGAGCCCGTCAAACAATAATGACGGCTGCGACCAAAAAATGGCTGGGCATTGTGGCAGGCACCTGTAGTCCCAGCTACTTGGGAGGTGGAGGCAGGAGACTCACTTGAACCCAGGAGTTGGAGGTTGCTGTGAGCTGTGATGCCATCGCACTCTATCCAGGGTGACAGCTTGAGGCTCTGTCTCAAGAAACAAAAAAAAGAAAAATGCTTTAAAAATTATAAGATAATGTAACAGAGTTCCAAACAAATTTAAAACAAATTCAAATGTAATTAAGCATAAAAATAGGGGCAGGAAGAATTGCGTAGTTTCAGAGAACATGGCTTCTTATTTTGTAATTTAATGCTCAGTGAATTTGACTACACAGTTTTGAAATATATTATACTCTGAAATGATATTCATACACTGTATAACTTTGACCTTTCAATACTAGATTTTAAAAGATATTTCTTTGTACTCTTTCCTACTATTAAAAAACTGACATAAAATCCAAAAGCATAAAAACTTTCATAAAATATGTATAATTCAAAATTTGAGTATTAAATATTCTATTAGTAGTATTTAATACTGATCATTTAATAATTGGATCCTTCAGTTCTCCAGGTCTGCTATCTATAGCATGTTTTCAGAGTGTCTAAAGCCATCTTGATGGCTTTTGTGACATTTACAAAACATTTGTGTAAAAAGTTTTTTGTTGAAGGAGGCCAGGTGTCGTGGCTCACACTTGTAATCCTAGCATTTTGAGGTGGAGGATCGCTTGAGGTTATGAGTTTGAGACTAACCTGGGCAACATAGTAAAACCCCATCTAAAAAAAAAAAAAATTAGCTGATGTGGTGGTGTGTACCTATAATCATAGCTCTTTGGGAGGCCTAGGGAGGAGCATCATTTGAGCTCAGGAATTCAAGGTTAAAGTGAGTTTTGATTATACCACTGCAAAATTAATTGGAAAAATTAATTAAAAATAATTTAAAAATTAAAAAACGTATAAAGTTTTAATTGAAGGAGCAAAAAAAGTACTTTTATCTTAGCTACCTATCAAAGTGAGTGTACCTGACATTAAGAATATATATATTGGAGGGTTGGGGGTCACGGTGTGTGACATGCCTCTTGGGGGTGGGACACAATTATAAGAGGGAGTTTGCCTAACAAACGCAAGCAGTGTAACCTTGTTCTTTGTACCCTCAATGAATCCCCAACAATAAAAAAAAGTATATGTTTTGCTTTTAAAAATTTCTACATTGTCGCATTTTCCCATCATTCCTGTATATCCTCATGTAATTCCTTTATTTCTACTATTTCCTTCCTCTTTCAAATCTTTGCTTAATATATATAGCACACTTTTCTTCTAATCTCTCTCATTTTCTTACTCAAAATTAAAAGTTCAAGCAAATAAACACAATAAAACAAATTAACCCCACAAAAACTAGAGCAATAGTTTCTATTATGTAGATCTAATTTGGTAATTTTAGACAATAGATGACAAGGTGATATATACCATGAATGGAGTCATTGGCTTGGTAAAGCTCTTTTCTATCTAATTTATGATAAAATGTTTCCCATTGTTTAGGTGGAATTTCTCTCTTCCCTATAGGGAATTTCTAATGTCCTTAGATATTTTGAATTATAGTACATATGATAAAATCCATATTTTGACTCCAGCATCCCAAGTACACTTGATCTTAGCTAGCATCCCAAATAAATGTCAGAAATTAGAGTTGGTTGACATGGAAGAGAATAAATGTTTAATTATATGGTTTTTGTATTCCTAGGCTAAATGGCAGGGGATTTTTTGCTTTTAATTATCAGAGAAAATAGCTGTGTCCTTTCTTATTTATTCTATTGTATAAATTAACAGAGTAAAATTGACTTTTTATTGTTGTACAATTCTGTGAATTTTAACACATATATAATTCTTTAAACCACCACTACAATCAAGATAGAGAACTGTTCCATCACCACAAATAAATCTCCTCCTGCTCGCCTTTGATTTAATCTCTGTCCATGCCAATTTCTGGCAACCACTGATCTTTTCTTATCACAATCGTTTTTGAATTTTTTTTTTTTTTGAGACAGAGCCTCAAGCTGTCACCCTGGATAGAGTGCTGTGGCATCACAGCTCAGCTCACGGCAAACTCCAATTCCTGGGCTCAAGCGAGTCTCTTGCCTCTGCCTCCCAAGTAGGTGGGACTGCAGGTGCCTGCCACAACGCCCGGCCATTTTTTGGTTGCAGCCGTCATTGTTGTTTGGCGGGCCCAGGCTGGATTCGAACCCGCCAGCTCAGGTGTACGTGGCTG